>JACGDI010004316.1:548471-568851 GCA_014898725.1 Jacaranda copaia
AAAAAAAAAAAAAAAAAACTTCCTTATGTTTTATAAAACCATGCACACCGCCTCCCCTCCACATTTGTTACCCATTTAACATAATTTTAATATAAAAAGGTCAATTTACCCTTAATCATTTCACATATATACAATTCAACTTAAAATAATTTTTTATTATCATATTTTATTTTTTTTACTTTTTTTTCATTCTTTTCTTTTCTTTTTATTCTCATTTCTCCCTTCTTCCGTTATTTCATATATTTCTCATTTTATACATATATATGTATAAATTTATCCTTAATTCTCATTTCTCATTATGTCATATATTCTCATTTTATACATATTTATATATATAAATTTATCTATAAAATTTTAAATAATTTTATTTTTATCTTTTTTATTTCTAATTATTCATACATGTATACTTATTTTTTCTATTTATACTTATTATCAATAAAATTTAAATTACTTTTATTTTTATCTATTTTTTATATTTATTCATTCTGAATTAAATAATATTTAATATTTATAAAAATATATATAATATAATTTTTATTCATACTTATATACATATATAGTGTGTATGTATAGACCACAAAAAAATAAGTTAATTGCAACATATATTTTGCAACAATTTGTCTCAACTCCTGCAAAATATTAATTGGATGATAGTTAAGCGGCGATTTATCCAACCCACCGTGGAATTCATAATAAATGGTGGCGATTAGTGTAACCACCACTGAATGAATAACTTCACATTGGTTTTTCTACACTATCGTATTTACTTAAAAAGGTGTCTTTCATAATTTTGTAATATATATGTAATGCCACTTATTTTGATAAATATTTTTTTATAAATTTCTAAAATAAAGTGTTTTATATTATAATCTGTTCTACAAAATGAAAAGAGGTATTTACTTATTTTTAAAATTTGAACATACTCCTGTAATAATCTAGACCGTATGAAATTTAAGTTTTTATTTTATTCATACATTGCAAGACTTATTTTAAAAGATAAAATCTGATATTTTTATAAGCATTAAAAATTTTTATAGTATCTTTTCATTAAAAACTTAGCCAAACACCCACTTAGTCTATATTTTTACTTGTCTGTTAACATTATATATTTTGATTAATAAAATGAATTATTATAATATTTTCTTTACCCAATACTCACAATGCAAAGATATTGCTCCTTTACCTTACAAGTTATATATACATATATGTAATAAAATTTCTTTGATTCATGCAGCTATATTATATAATTATCCTAAACTTTCTATTTATTTCTTTTAGTTCACAATTTGATCCTCTTATTTTATTTATTCAAATGACAATTACTATTTTATTTTTAAAATAATAATATTATTGTAAAATATTCTAATAAACTAATTATGTCATATCATTAATTTTCAAACCTTATTTTTAATAGTGTAAAAAAATTCACACCTTTTACTATTTTGACTAACATTTTTTATAATTTTATTTTATTTACATTAAGAACTAGGGGCATAGATGAGATGAGAAGATTTGCGAATAGTTCAAACTCATTAGTTAAACGAGCCAAACCAAGCTTAATAAGTATAAGTATCTATGCACATATCTATATTAACAAAGGTTAGTTGTAGCCAAGTTGGTAGAGTTCTTGTTGCAAGCCATAACAGGTGAGGGTTCAAGTCTCCATTCCAATAGATTTTGAATTTTCATTTCCAGCAAGTAGGTGGGCCAAGAGGTGGGCAGGTCGAGCTAGCACACCTATGGTCGGGCACATGCACACAGAGTGGGGCAGGCACGTATCGAGTCAGGTAAGTCTGGCGGGCACACTACAGATGGGGCATATGCGCGCAGGGTGGGGTGGGGTGGACATGTTGCGGGTAGGGCAGGACGGCTCCATTTCTAATGGCTAAGCGTGTTGGTCAGGTGCATGCACCCTGAGTGGGGCAGGTGTGCCACGGGTTTGGTGAGGTGGGATAGGTGTTAAATATGATAAAATTTTTACACTCTTTCATAACAAAACTCTTAATTATCTATGCAATTAGTAACGAAATGCTTATTTTTGAATTAAAATATTATTTAACTATTTATAACAAAATATTTTGTTATATAAACAATTAGTAACTATACTTACTTAAATAAATAATATCATTATATTATGCATTGGTAAAGAAAAAATAGAATGCAACAAAATAGCCAATGTTTTAGTAACTAAATATTTCTTTACGTTATAAAAATCTATTGTAACTAATACACTCTTTTGTTACTAATGTCATATTTTTGGCAACAATATATTTCGTCACCATAAGTCCAACATTCGTAACAAATTATAAATTTCATTACTAAGACTTTTTGCAATGGCCTTTAGGGCACTAAATTTAAGTAACAAAAAATTCGTTACAAATATTTTGGGTAACATATTTCAGCGTTAGGGTAACAATATTATTCGTTACTAAAACTGTAATTCGCTGTAATGCTTAGAGGTTGATCAATTTTTAGAAATATTCTAGACGCATCTACATGGGTCTACACTTAGAGTTTTGGTTGGGCTTGATACTGAGTTGGAGCTTTTTATTTTGCCTATGGGCTTACCTATATCATGGGTCCCCTCCGCTCTATAGTCCAACTGTATGGAGGTTGGAATGAGGAGTAGTGTGTTACATTGTCGACCATAATATTTATTTTTGTATCTCAACTAAGATTTTGAAGGCGGGAAATGTTTATGAATCTCGATTAGGGATTTAAATGTGAGAACCATTTTTGGGCTGTTATGTTGGTATTCATGCTTGGATGACTGGCAATTACGCATTAATTAGTCGTGGCCAATCAAAGTAGGCAATTGGCATGCTGGGCCTGGCCTATAAAGAGGCATTCTTACCATCCATTTAACACTTTTTCCACACCATTACAAGGTTGAGCTGAAGAGAGAAACTTGGTTAAGTTTCAACTTTTCAAAATTCTTAACTTTTGGCGTGCATCTTTTGTAAGTTTTTCTTCTTTTCTACATTTTCTGTTCGTTGCAATTTCCATTCTCCTATTTTTTCTTATAGTAATGGCTAGCATTGGTGAGAAATGCAGGTTGAGAGCTCTGACTTTGAGGCAACTCAATTATTAAATTCCTCAACTAGCAGGGCAAACTCAAATAAGACATCTAGTAGTAGGTTGGTTTCCTCTAGTGGCAATGAGGAATTGGATATTATGGGGGAAGACGTAGAGGCTAATTAGGGGGTTGGGCCTTCTAATCTTAATATCGATGAAGCTGGTCCATTTGTACCTATGGTGAAAGAGGCAGGGTCATCTAAGGAGGCTGACTAGCATCCAAGGTCAAGGGCTGGGCTCTTTACCACTGCTCATTGTAGTGAGATCGTATCCAAAGTGTTGACAAATGATTTGAGGTTGATTAGGTCAAAGTATTATATTCCTACAAGGTTCGAGCTAATTAAGTTTAGGGCAAGGGATAGGATGCATACACCTTCTGAAGGATGCATAACTGTTTTTAAGGATGCTTTAAATTAATATGGGCTTAGGTTTCCTTTTTCTAAACCCATAATCGGCCTATTGAGAGGTCTCCACGAGTGCATAACTCAGCTCTTGCCCAATTATTTTCCTTTTTACTTAATTTTATTATTTTAATGATAATTTATGACCAGCTTCCCTTTTGTGCTAATTTAGCAATCTTTTTCATCTTTCAATGTCCCAAAAGTCATGAGTATAGGGAATCGAGGTTTTATTACTTAACTGCTCAACCTTGTAGAAAAATTGCTGTTACCCTTTCTTTTTCTCATGAGCAAACCTGAAAGGAGAGATATTTCTATGTTCAACCTCCTAGTAGGGTAGGTTTTAATATTTCTAGAGGATGGATGATGGGTAGATGAACAATGATGAGAATCCATCCTAAAATAATGTTTTCATTTGAGATTTGCTCGAGTTTAGGTAGATGGATGCACATAAATTTATTAGGGAGAGGAATTTGGCTTTAGCAGGATTATTGATCGTCTCACTGAGGTTACACGTTAACACATGTTTAGTTAGAATTAACTTACATAACTTATGTGATTTGTTATCAGTATTTGTAATGATATGCTTCTGATCAAAAGGTTGTGTGTTCTTATAGGTCAACCTATCAAACAAATCAAGGCAGATTGCGATGCAAAAGCAACAAAATGCCTAAAAGTGTCATGAGGCCATTGCTACTCGTTGAGAGGTGGCAGCTTAAGTTGGTAAGATCGAATAGGCACCACCAGCCAGTCTGTCCCTCGTTGCACAAAGTGCTGGAGCAATTAGTAGCCTAGCTCTTCGACCTAAGATAAAGGCAACAAAGGTTGAAAGATAGGGCACTACTAAGAAGAGTATAGCGGTTAAAAGAAAGGGAAAGTTATTGATCCCAATGCCACTGCTTGTTAAAAGCTTCCTCCAAAGAGATTGTGTAATTTTTCTATATTCCTCGAACCTTGATTTGGGTTGAAGGTCAAGATGCCAAATATGTTGACCATAATGGGTGCAGGTCCGACCTTAGTGACTCCATTGGTTGTTCTAACCATTGGTCTTTTTCAAAAAGGTCAAGTGGAGAGGTTTAATCATGAACAGCTCGATGCTCATAAGGCATTTTCCTATCACGCAAATTTAGTAAAGTTTAGTGTTAAGCTTACTAATCAATTTTTATCATCATTGATGTTGTAGAATTGGTATTTTTCTTATATGTATTTACTTTCTTGCAAGTTGAGCAATAGGGATATAATCTTCATTGAAGGTATGAGCTATATGAAATTGCCCGACAAAGGTTTAAGGGGAAATGTGAGGAGTTGGAGAAAGAACAAATTGATTTAGCTAAGACTAAGGTTGAATCCTTGGAGTCATGAGTTGCGGAGCTGATAAAGTAGCTTGAAGAGAAAGATGTTGAGCTTTTAGTTGTTGTTGAAGGGATGAGTTGGGCAGAGGAGAAGCAAAAGAAGTTGATGACCTTTTTTCAAGCATAGTGGTATGAGCGCTATCTCTACTATGCAAAGGGTGAGTTTTGCATGGTATTCCCTAACATCCGAAGAGAAGCTGTGCAACAGTTTATGTTAAGCCCGACATTTACCAATGCCAGTATGACCTTTAGTATGGATGATGCCAAGGAGGCATTTGAGAAAGTCATGAAACAACTGGAATTTCTTGACTATGAAATTAGAACAAAAGACAAAGCTTGCCTCGATATTTTAAAGAATGAACACCTCAAGGATTTCAATAAGAATGCTCTCGCTATAGAGGTTGAAGCTCTATTGCATCCCAAAGCTATCAAAGTGGGAAAGGAGTTTTCCTTCGTTAGTGACTTTACTTTAGACATCAAGAATAATGCGATGAATGTGGTAGATTTCTTCCCTACTATCTAATATCCCTTTCTCGCAGAAGAAGATGGGGCCTCTCGACCTGTAAGAGTATCTCCTTTGGGAGTTAAGCAGGAGGTCGAGGGTCTACCCCTAGATATTAGCATTGGTAAATTTGATGAGCTCAACAAAGATGTTGATGAGGTTGTTGCGAAGGTTGTTGCTTAGGGTAGTTGAGAAGAGAGTGTTGACTCGAGCTAAGCGATTTCCTTGCTTTGTAATTTTCTTATTTTTGAATTATGTAAATCATGAATGAGCATTTGAACAACATTATCTTTATTGTCGAACATGCTAGGTTTTATGGAATTTTGGTCAATTTCGATTTATTTTTGGCAATTTACTTTGCGCTCATCATGTTAATTAGGCCCACTAAGAAGTTGATTTAGATGTTGAAAAATAACTACTTGAAGATTGATGTCGATTTTTATTAGTAATGATAGCTTGAAGACTTGACTTAATTATTCCTAGGTAATTGATCCAAAATCAATTTGATTATGTGACAACGAGGTCGACTTAATCATTGTTTAATAATTGATCTGTAATGAATTTGATTGTGTGACTACGGGGTTGACTTACTTTTTATTTAATAATTCATCCAAAAGCAAATTTGATCATGTGACTATGGGGTTGACTTGATCTTTATTTATTAATTAATCCAACATTAATTAGATCATGTGACTATGGGGTCAACCTGATGATTGTTTAATAAATGATCCAAAATGAATTAGATCATGTGACTATGGGGTCGTGTGGTCGTTGTTTAATAATGAATTCAAAATGAATTTTAACATACATCTATGGGGTCTCCATACTCTATACATTAGAAAAACTTTTTTCGTTTATACAATTGGGTTTCAAATTATATGTAAAACTTCTTCAAGTTGGTTGCATTCCATGGTCAGGGTTATTAGTTTCCACTTATATCCACTAGTCAATAAGAGTTGCATTTTCCCACTTTTACCACTGAGTAGGGACCTTCCCATTTCAAGCCAAGTTTTTCAATACTCTTTAAGACCTTGAGCTTCTTAAGGACCCGATCATGACTTTGAAACATCTTGGCTTAACACTTTTGTCATAATATTTGGCCATGAGTGACCTGTACCTTTACATTTTTGTGATGGCTTGTTAATGGAGCTCGTCGGTTATCTTGAGGTCAAATTATCTTTCTGCTTCATTTTTTGATTAAGTTATAGTGAATTATTCAAGCTGTATATTGGATTAACTCTACTAGGATTACTACTTCTGAGCTATAGACTAGGTTATATGGACTTTGTCTAGTGGCTGATCTTGGTGTGGTCCTGTAGGCCCAGAGAACGCATGGGAGGTAATTTTCCTAACTACCTTTGGAATCTTCCAGTCGAGTTTTTATATGATCCAGTATTATTCTATTGGTGACTTTCGTTTAACCATTCACTTGTAAATTTCTCACTAAAGTGAAGTGTTGTTTGATCCCTAGGTTTTCACACTAATCTATTATCTTCTTGTGTTGGAATTAGGTGTTGTTGTCACATATGAGCACTTTGGGTAAACCAAAACAATAGATAATATTTTTCTACAAGAAACTTCTTATTGCAGCATATGTTCTCTTAGGTGTGGCTTCAGCCTCAACCCACTTAGTGAAATATTCCATTGCTATTAGCACGTATTTTTGTTAACCTATAGCTTTTGGGACAGATCCCATAATGTTGACCACTTGTTTGTTAATAGGTTAAGTGATCTGAATTGGGACAAGGGTTGTAGCTAGTTGATGGGAGATATTGGCATGTATTTGGTAGGACAGACATTTGAGTGTGAAGTTGACCATATCCTTAAGTAAGGTTCGCCAAAAATAGTCATACTTGATGACCTTGTGGACTAATGCCTGTCCTCCTGAATGGTTGCCGTAAATGCCAACGTGGATCTTCTGTAGGACCTTTTATCTCTATTCTAACTTCAAATATCTCAATAGGGAGCCAAAGATGGTTCTTTTATTCAACTGATTGAACTCATTGAGGTAAATTTTGCTGTTCGTCCCTTTAACCTTCTAGCTTTTACTTTGTCTTGTGGTAATTTTTCTTCTTTGAGGTAGGATTTTATTTTATCAAGCTAACTACGGCTTGCCTTTCCAACCGTTAAGACTTGACTTTGGTGGAGGTCACAGGCCTATTTGAGACTAAAAAGGTTATTGTTCTTTCCTTTATGCCTTTAGTTGAGCTAGCAAATTTAGATAGTACATCTGCTCTTTCATTTCCCAATCAGGTACTTGGCTAAGCATAAATTTCTTGAACTGTTGTTCCAGCTTTCTAACCTTTGCTAGGTATGTATTCATGGTTGTTTTTTTCATTTCAAAGTTTCCTCCAAATTGCTCTGTGGCTAATTATGAGGTGTAATAGTTGCTAAACACTCAGCCCCCCTATCAAGTGCCATCTTCATACCTGCAAAGAGGGTTTAATATTCAACCTCATTGTTTGTGATAAGTTAGTTGAGCTTGATAACAAAATTATATTCCTTAACTTGAGGAAAATGCAAGGAAACTCCTACTCCACCCTGATGCTTGTGGCTAATCTGTTGACATGCAAAGACTAAGATTGCTGTTATAGCTCAACTATCATGGGGAGGTCAATACACTTTGTTGTGAAATTAGCTAATACCTGTACTTTTATAGCTGTACTAGGCTGAAACTTGATGTCGAATTATCCTAACTCAATAGCCACTTGGTCAATCTTCCCTATATGTTGGACTTAGAGAGCACTTGCTTCAATGGCTAATTTGTAAGGACAACGATGGCATGTGAAAAGAAATAAGATCGTAGCTTTCCTATTACTATGATCAGAGCAAGAGTGAAATTTTATAGTTATGCTCAGGGCTTTGTAGGATTTTGATGATATAGTATATTAGCCTATGCGAGCTTTGTTGAGTGGATAACAAGACTGAATTGACAACTACCATAGAGATGGCCAAGTATAAGTTCAATCCTCTTTGGTCATAGGTTTTGCGAGCAATGGAGGTGTAGTCAAATATTGTTTAAGGTCGATTAAGGCCTAGTCACATTATTCTGACCACTGAAACTTTCTCGCATTTTTTAAGATCTTAAAAAATGATAGACTTTTATCCACTAACTGAGCATTGATTCGCCCACGAATAATGATTCTTCCAACCAACTTCTGAATGTCCCTTACTGTCTTCAGTGGTGGAATATCTTGAATTGCTTGTATCTTTTGTGGATTAGCTTCAATGCCTTTCTGGATGACCATGTGGCCTAAGAACTTCTCACCCCTTACTCCGAATGTACACTTCTTGGGATTAAGCTTTATGTTGAACACCTTTAATATTAAATATGTGGTCGAGGTCAGATAAATGGTTTAATTTATTTTCTGTTTTAATAATTATATCATCCACGTAGACCTCTAAGGATCAACCAATTTTATTTTTGAACATGAAGTTGACTGGCTTTGGTAAGTTACTCCAGCATTTTTCAACCTAAATGATATGACCAAAAAACAATATACGCTATTTGGGACCATAAAGGCGATTTTATCTTTATCTTTGAGAGCTATGAAGATTTGATAATATCCTTGGAAAGCATCTATCATGCTCAGGAGGTCGCAACATGCTATTGAGTCAACTAAAAAATCTATTCGAGGCAGTCGGTAAGCATCCTTAGGGCAGGCTTTATTAAGATTAGTAAAATCATTACACATTCTCCATTTGCTCTCATTTTTAAGGACAAAGACTACATTACACAACTAGCTAGGATATTGTACCTATACTATATAGTCTGCCTCTAAAAGTTTGTTGACCTCTTTCTCAATGATTTGGCACCTCTCAGAGTTGAATGGCCTAGTTTTCTATTTAATTGGCTTGAAAAATAGGTACAAGTTAAGATAGTGGGTAACGACCTGAGGGTCGATTCCTTGGAGGTTGGTTGCAACATCAATGTTCTTCCTAAGAAAATCAACTAACATGTTTTCCATATTGTCTCCCAAGTTAGTCCTTATCCTCGTGTTCTAATTTAGATTTCTACGTTCAAGTTTTATTGCTTTGAATTCCTCAACTGGTTCAACTCTAGTATCTTCTCTCTCTCTCTCTCTCTCTCTCTCTCTCTCTCTCTCTCTCTTTGTTTTCTTGTCCCTCTTCTTTCATTATTGGGATGTCCCTGAGGGTTTCAATTTTGGTCAGATTTTTTGTTGATTTATTTCAATTAACATGGTGTAGCAATGCCATGTTTCCTTTACATTGCAAACTAATTCTCTAGTACCAGCTATTATTGAGAATTTGATCTTTATATGATAGGTTAAGACTATTGCTTTGAAGTTATTAAGTGTAGCAATTATAGCAATGTAAGCGAATAGAGCATCGATGATCAGGTAGTTGACCATGAGTGTGCGCCTTTTGGGTACTTCTCTGAATGATGTGGAAAAATCAATGGACCCAATCGGTATGATTTTTGATCCACTAAATCCAACTAGTAAGGTACAAACTGGCTCAAACTTCAGTTTTCCAAGCTTTATTCTTTCTAATATCAACAAAAGATTATCTTAGCAAAACTGCAGTTGTTAACCAGAATTTTTCTTACCTTAGAGCTTGTTATTTCAACAGTTACCACAAGGAGGTAATCTAGTTTGCTCTCCTCTTCTTCACCTCCCAAGTGAGAGAGATTGGAATCTAAAAAAGAGATAGATTTGCGCTAGTGGAAAACTGATAGATTATCTTAGTTGGCACTAATTTGGTTGACTCCAACTATCTCTATGCTTATCTTCTTGTTGATTTAGAGTCAATCACATCTCTCAAGGGAGCATTCTTCTTCAACTTTCTTCTATCACTTATCGTCTCTCCTTGGGCTAATTAACCATTCTCTACAAAGAGCCTAGTTGGGTTGGGCCATGGCTTTCTTAGGTTTCTTGTCGACATATTTTTTCAAGTGGCCTTATCGAATAAGCAGTTCAATTTCATTCTAGAGATTAAAGTAATCTTTCGTGTCATGGCCTTTTTTTCTGTGGAAGTGGCAATACTTTTTAAAGTTTTTCATGGCTGGAGTCTCATTGAGTTTCCTCAGTATTTTAAGAAGGTTGTCATTAGATTGTGAACAAGTCCTCTTTCCTAGGGGTATTTAGTGGAGCATAATTATGAAACCTCTTGATAAGAGATCGGTGATCGTCTTTCTCTTTGCCTTTCTTTTTATCATTTTCTTCACCTCCATACTTTATCTTGTTCATATTCTCCTAGGTCATGTACCTCTCTACAAGGTCAAAGAGCTCTTCCATTGTTCGCAATCTTTGTTTGACCAATGCATTGGCACACTCCTTGTGCTTGAGTTCGAGGAATAATATTTCAATCAAAAATTCAATCCTGGGATTATCAAATTTTGGGTCTTTGTGTTTAACTTGGCAAAGAAATCCTGTAGAGATTCTCTTTCATTCTATTTTACTATGTGGAGGTGAGTATGAGGTAGCTTTACTTTTCTTTTGATGGCAAATTGGTAGAGGAATTTGTCACAGAATTGATCATTGGAAAAGATAAATGCAGGTTCTAATTTAACAAACCATTCAAGCGCCACTCCCTGGAAAGTGGTAACTAACATTTTTGGCATAGATATGGTTGTTGTGGCCATAGAGCTACATCATGTGTTCGAACGAAAGAAGGTGCTCATTGGGGTTGGTTAACTCATCATACCTTGGCAATCTAATCGAGATTTTTGCATCAATCGCTATGCATTCCTCAATGATCTCCTAGATGAATATGGATTCCCTTTCTCATCAAAGCCTAGGGCTATTGTCAAGTTGAACCTTTTCAATGTTTCTTCTTGAGATTTTTCTCTAGATGTCTATTCAGCTATTGGACCTAGTGTGACGCCTTATTCCATTCATCTTGATATACCCGAGAGAAGTCTTTACTTGGTTGAGGTCTCTAGCGCTTGACCCTTTCACATTATTGGGCTTGATTGGGTCGAGTGAAGTGTTCTACTGAATTTGCTATCTCCTTGTGAGGTTGATAGCAAGTTTCATCTCTCTGAAAATGACCAGGGCTCAATTCTCGTATGTTGGGGTTCCAATTCACCTCATTCCTTACTCTATCCTCACACAATAGTCTTTCTTTCTGGCGAGAGGGGTGTGGCATGGCACTAGTTGTAGCCACTAGTTGGTTGTTGTGCCTATGTAAAGTGGCGGATAATTGTGCCAAAAGCTAAGCACATATTTGATCACTAATCATTTGCATGAGTTGAAGGATGGTTAAAGTGACCACCTATTCTGATTAAGAGCTTGGGCCTTTGGCTTGCTGGTCTAGCTAAGGTTACAACAGCGGTGGGGGTGGTGGGGGTGTGGTGATATATGGTCACTCTATCTCTCTAAAGTGATTTGCCTAATGCTCACCATTTTTCGGCTGTAGATTCCACGTCACATAGATGGTGCCAAATGATGACGTCTATTTTTGTGAGGTGGGCTTCTTGGTTTCGACCTGGTAATCTAAATTGACCAGAAAGATGGTAGATGATATGTGATATGGGTTGAATCTTGCAACCAGTGAACAAACACTGGCTTGCCAAAAGGGTTCTCAGTTAAGATTCTCTTATGCTTAAGTTAGTTTTCGATCTAAAGATAATTCAACAGAGTAATGGCTTAGAATGCATTAAAAAGAATACCTTTATATTTGAAGAGAAGGTATTTATAGTGCTTGGCGGATAGTGAAAAAGACAAGTTTTGCCCTTATATAAGTCCGGCTTTCCCTTCCTTGAGTAGGGACAATTTAGGTCTTTTAGACCTAGCTCAATGTCTTGCTTGTGACTGGCTAGCCGGAGGGAGTGCCTTTACTGTCATTAATGTGGAGGTGATACGTCGTCAATGCCATTTAATGTGAACAGGATAGTAGTGCGGGTGCATTTAATACGGATGTAATGGGTGGTAGACACCACCATTAATGTGTTCGCAGTTAGGCAGTTGCCTCCATCTACGAGTTCCCGACTTGGTGAGGTCAGGAAGAATCAACCTCTTTGACCTCAGAGGTCTATCTGTTTTCAGAAAATATTCTAGAGGCATCCTCATGGGCCTAGGTTTAGAGTTTTGTTTGGGCTTGATTTTAGGCCGAAGCTTTTTATTGAGCCTGTGGGCTTACTCATATCACATATAGATAAATATACATAGACGAGTACTTGGAGGTTTTATTACTAGTAGGGTAACCAGTATCAACCTCATAATAAAAGGGGGTTGATGAATTTGACCTTAAATCAAATAATGATTTGTCACCACAATATTTTTTGAATAATTGTATGAAATAAAGAAAATATTGGGACCAACAAATTATAGATGTTATGTAAAAAATAGTTTTTAATCCTATATTCAATATTTTACACCACAAAATTCAAACACAATTTTATTTCCACTTAGAAACCAATCGCAAAACAAAAGCATAAATGAAAATGTGAAAATCAGAAATTGAAATTGAAACAAAAAAGGGAAAAAAAAGTAGGCTTTTAGCAATATGAGTTAACTGTAACTTTCTATATTTTCACCCACCGTTTGACGAGAAATCCTAAAGATTCAAAGGGTTCTTTATTATTCAGCACTTGTTGTTTTGCCTTAACAGGACATCCATACTTAATTGAGACGTATCATAGGCATTTACTAGTTCAATTCTTATAAAACTAGAAAGAATATTTTATTAATAATTTACTAATCTACCTTTAATCACCATTCTCTTACACTCTCACCTTCACTCTTTTAATTAAAAAAATAACTACACGAAGTAATAACACAAAATATTTAACTAAATGTAAAATAAAAAATTAATATTCACAAAATGTACAAAATTTAGTAAATGTGCTTGAACTTAAATATAATAAAAAAATTATTCTTCGAAAGTGGTTACTTTTTATAAAGGAATTTTGGATGTTAGTAAATAGTCAAAATTTTTATACTCACTCTATTAAATTAGTATATAATTGACTTATAAAGGATAAGTTATTACTAACGAGATTTGTACTTTTAAATTTTAAAAATAAAAATAAATAAATTTGATATCAATTTCTGTTATATAAATATTTTTAATATTATTTTTTTATATATATTTTTTTCTGCCTTTATAAATTTTAAAGAAAAATTCTAGTAATTAAAAATAAACATTTAAAATTATATATAAAATCAAAAACTTGTTATATTCTAGATCATATTTAGAATTTATAATTATAAAAATAAATAAATGTTTAATTGGTATAGATTTTCATACTTAAAAATTAAAATTTATATCTAGACACAGTTTTAAATTTAAAGTTAAAAAATAATTTAAAATAAAAATATATCAAAAATAATTAAATTAAATTTATTTATTTATTTATTTATCAAGAAATAAATAAGTTAGATTTATCCAAAAAAACCGAAAAAGTACCAACATATCTCCATCTTCTTCACCCTCCCCTCCCCCCACCACTTTCTTTTCTCCCGGTCACCAGCCATCCATACCAGCAGTTCTGCTGGCCAGGCCATGGCTTGGCTAGATTTGGCCTGTGGCCACGCAGCTAGCTGCTGGACTTGCTAGGCTAGCCATGGTTGGTTGGTTGGCTGCCGGAAGGAGCCGCATTGGCTGGGTGGGTAGAGTGGTGAAAAAGATGAAAATATTTTTGTTTTGAGTTTTTTAACTTTAATTTCTTAATTAATAAATGAATTAATTAAATTATTTTAGATATATTTTTATTCTAATTTATTTTTCAAATTTATTCAGTTGCAATTTAATTTTAGATATGTTTTCTCATTTTTAAGTATAAAAATTTTATTAACAACTAAATACTTTATGAGTCTCAATATTTTTTCTTGTTCTGTTGTGTATAATTTGTATTACATCAATATATATTACTTTCATTATGTTGTATAATAGGTTTTCAATATTTTATTAGCTGAATGGAAATTTTGGGAAACATTATCATCGTTGTAGCAGCAAAGCCTTTTTTAATTTATTGTCTTAATTTATGGTACTCAAAATTATGTTTTAATACCTATATTTTTCAATATTTTTAAAATTTTTGTGAAATTTTTTTAAGTACTTTAAAACTCAAAAAGTGTGTAGAACAACTGCGATCAATCTTGCGAACCATACTTCTATTAGTTCTTACTGTTTTCTTATCTTCATTATCTTGAATTTTTTATTTCTTAAAATTCATGAAAAGGAAAAACAGGAAGAGGATACAGATTAATTAAGTGTAATTTTCAAGATTTTTCATCTTATTATTTAGTAGAAATATGAATTTTACTGAAATACGAAAATTGAAGAATGAAGGATATGTACAGAACATACTCTTGAAAAAAAAAAGTGTGGAAAAAAAGAAATAAAGAAATTTCAAAGAATGGACAAAAGTGAAAAAATAAAATAAAATAAAATAAAATAAAAGAATCAAGATGAACAAAGCAAGAAAAAGGTAAGAAAACAAAACACACCATCGCATGTCATAAAAGTTAAAGATGAATTTAATTGGCATTCAATTTTTAATTTAAGTAAACAAATTAATTATTAATTAAACTAATTTGTCATTCTATTTTGTGTGGCATAACCAAAGATAAAAATACATTTTTTTTAAAAAAATATATATTTTGAATGAATGATTCAGATTTAATGATGCTTTTTTAATGATTAAAAATCTGTTGCTTGATTTCAACACAGCTCTACAGTCTATAGTAGGAGGATAGACAACAAGGATATAAATGAATATTAAACAAATTAAATTTGTTATTTTTACATTCATATCAGTTTAACTTGTTGAATGTTTAGATACAGATATAAATTTGACAGATATTTAAGAATAATATTTGAGTTCGTATTTGTTGGATATGGGTCGAATTTGGATATATCCATATTCGATTATAATTATTCAAATTCAAATATATATATATATATATATTTGATTAAATTTATCCGTATTCAAATTATTTTTTTGATATTCATATTTGAAGATATATATCTATTTAAGAATATTTAAATACGTGAAATTTTGAATCTATAACAGATAAATATTTTTAATTAATAGAAAGAACTATACAATTTCATTAAAAAAAAAAAGCAATCAAATAAATAGTATACTTTTTAATTAATAATCAACTATATAATTGATTATTAATACTAATTAATATTAATAATGATATTTAAGTATATTAATTATAAAGTTAACTAATAATAATTATATTGATTAATTTTATTCTTCAATTTTTTATCTATATTATAATATTTTTTAAAAATTATTTTTTCAATTATGTTTATATATACATATATAAACTATGAAATTTTTATTGAGAAATATAAATGATATATTATTTAATAAATATATATTAGGAACAGTTATTAAACAGATTGGATACACATTTACCATAGTTGTATCCATTTATAATTAAATATTTATTAATCAAATACTGATAATTTCCACTTTAAACAGATACGAATAAATTTTATATAAATTGATATGAATGTGAATGATAAATAAATTTTTAAATATTTATTTACAGCCCTATAAATAACCTCATGCATGCTCAAATTGTTTTTTTCATTTTTATAGAGGAAGGAGCTTAATTATTTTTATTTTGAAATTACACGCAGGACGTAGCCTATGTCGTGGGAAATTTTAAAACAAATCTATTATATTAACTCATTTCATTTCCAAGTCTACTCTGTCGTAGCATATATCGAGAAATTAAAGCTAAAGAACTCTGCAAATTATCCTAGAGTATATTTGGTTATATTTTGTCAAAATAATTTTATTTAGGGAAAATGTAATTAAATATGTATTTTTTTTTCTTAAAATGAATTTTTAAAATGATTAGATTATCCTTATAATTTAACAGACAAATGACCAAAAACCTCATATTCTTTACATCACAATTATTATCAATTATATATACATATATTTACATATTATAATATTTTATTACTATATCATAATCAAAAATATTACTAAAATCTATTTACACCCTTAAAATTCAATAAAAAAAAATTGATCTAACTGTTATATTAGAATTTGTCTCATCCTAAAACATAAACAAACATACCAAATTTTTTCAAAGTAATTTTCTTACTATTCTCAAATCATAAACAAATATATATTTTATTTTTTAATATAAATTTCATATTTCCCAACCTCACACTCAAAACTCATTCCCTCAAAATATAAAATCTAAAATACATAATTTATAAACAAACGTTACCTTAACTGCTCAACTGATCAAACTATCGCCTGTTACGTTTTTGAACTTATCTTTATTTCCCGATGTGGTGGTATATATGGCTATTTCACACACGCACACACGCACGCACGCACGCACACGTATCTCCCTCCTCTCGCCTGTCTCCTAAATTAGGCTTTCACAATGTGCATCTATCTACGCCAGCACGGCCCAATTAGGGTGGGGAATTTCGGCGTTCAGAAAGGGCTACGCAGGTGACTCGCGCCTCATGCCCTTCAAGGCCTTCGCTGTGGCTTCCCTCTTCATCGGCGCCGCCGCCACAGCCGCCATGGCCTCCCTCCGCGCTTCCGGTGTCCGCTCTGTGGAAGACATGAAGACCTTAGGTGCAAATATAAGAAATGGACTAGGACTACGTGATGAGTAAGATCATTTTAAGTTCATTGATTTCCCAATTTAAATGGAGGACGATGCTTGTCTCTCTGTGTTATGTTTCTAAGACTTTTCTGGAGATAAAAGTGGTGAGGAATTATAAGAAACTAGTGCGAGATGTAGTAGTTATATATGGTTTTTTTAGGGAGAATGTCAGACATGATTCATCTATGAATTTTTAAGTCTAACGTAAGACGATTAGCTCCCACTTTATTGTGGAAATTGGTCTGAGTTTGATGTGATGATTCATAATGCTTTACAAATATTATCTGAATAAATGTTGGCTCTTTTTCTCTATGAAAGAAGACTAAGAAAGTAATTAAAAAAAAAAAAAGCATCTATCTACGCAGGGACGGACAGTGGAATGTGGAGAGGGGCAAGCAGTGGCAATTCCACCCCCCAATGTTAATTTAATAACTTAAATTTAAAAGAATAAATTATTTAATACTAATTAAAAATGATTTAATTTTAATTATCATCTATTAATTTTTTAAGAAAATATAACTTTTCTTGTTAGGCCTTAAATAAAAAATTTGATTATTTAAATTTATTGAATTAAATTGATTGATTGATTTTTAATTATCAATAAGAGCAAAATTTATTAATTTAATCTTTGCTTATTTTGATTTTATTAAACTCGAATTAAATTTTTAAATCCATATTCACAATCAAGTAATTAAAAGAAAACAATTAGGTTAGGGTTGCTAGGATACTTCAATTTTATTTGCTTGAAAAAATACCATAGAGATTTAGTCAAAAAAAGCCTCTAGTAACTCATAAAATAATCAAAATTCATCTTTTTGACTTCAACAAAATTGCAAGAAAAAATAAAAATAAGATAAAATTCATCAATGACTTGGTCTACTACTTTATGTGCACTTGATCATATGTATGAAAATGCATTCCATATATATTTAAGATTTTTTTTTCTGGCATTAATATTCCAAACACCACGAGGGTTTAATTGAATTGCAACTCGATCCTTTGCAGTGTTTTCATATATTGATGATTATTGACAACTATATGTATGTCTTCAAACTGGTTCCCCCACCCCTTACTACTACTGTACATAATCTTTCGAATTTGTTCACTTGTATGTGTGTGTGTGTGTAGTAACTCCACTAATTTATCTGGTACGCTGTGTAATTCTGTTCTTGGAAATTGTAATTTGTACTATTTCCATGCATTTAACTCGAATGGAGAAGGCCTAACATAGGTCGAAATTGTGAAAATTCACTGACATTAATGTAATTAACTACTGAAAAAAAACAGCAACAGCAAAAGCTTCGTGGTTGCCAAAGATACTTCATTTGCGTGAAGTGGTTGGCGCGTGTGGCCTCTTTAAGAGCTGCTAAACGAGGAATTTAGCTTTGAGCTTATATCGCATTTTTGGATGTCTAGAAAGTGTGCACGAGTGAGAAATAAGACCGATGAAGCAGTTTGGGATATGCTTAAATTTAATGCCACCTCCATTGAGCTTATAGATAACTAACTATACGAAGAATTCAAGAAAGGAAAGCTATTTTCATCTACTGTACAAATTTGGCATGAAATTGTCAAGCATCGTTTTTTCGTTTTGTTTTTGTTTTTTGTTTTTAAATGAACACTTCTCGATTTACAAAATAGCCAAATACGGAGACGAGAGTGATTTCCAAATGGGAAAGAAATCGAAAAGCAACGCAATTCACTCTGAAGAACAACGGCGGCCGTCAGCGACATCGAGAAATGCTTTTTAAACAATCAAATAGAAATGAAAAGGAGAGAAATTGAGGTATGTCGTTACCACATAAAACTAAATGGTGAGAAAGGATTTCATTTTCTAAACTATTTAGTTGGAATGAGAATTTATTTAATGAAAAAAAAAATGTAAAGAAAAGAGAAGAAAAGAATACATGATACATACTCAAGAATAGTGGATAATAGTTCGAAAATTTAATCAAAAATAGCCAAAGTATTAAATGGCAAAAGATCTTCCTGTCGCAGTTACACTACCTAAGCCTCTCCCTTGCAAGAACAACCCGAAAAGTTATAAATATTGAGTTCACAAAAGAAAGGCCCCAGATTCACATTTATCTTTTATGTTCAACCGCCACAACTTGTCCTGAAAATCCTCTGTAATTGTAATCAGACAGCTCATAATGGCACGTATTTCCTTTTTCTTACTCCCCCACTGTAGCTTATTGTAAGTAAATGGCACGGTCTACTGTAAAAGATCAACCATATAACTCATTTTCCAGGGACATTCACATGTAACAAATTCTATTTTATTGTTCTTTGAGATATTTCATTACAGGAAAAGATGAGCATATGTGTAAAGGAATGCAGTCAACCGAAACACGGCCCGGATCCCCTTCAATTCTGGGCCGGCCAGAACACCTCAAAAGCTCTAGAGCCTACCTGAATTTTCTTGCTTTCTTCTTTTGCTGTCCAGCATTCTGAGGGGTTCGATTACCAAGCTTCCTCTTTATTCCAGCTAGTTGTGTGGCATTAGCAGCAGCCTGTCGGGCTTTTTCCTTTCTAGCAGCAACAGCAGGTCTTTTCTTCTCCCTGGTTGGTTGAGATCCTAATTTTCCAGTCAAAGTAATCCTTCTATGGACCTTCTTCTGGGCACCAGATTTACTAGCGCACAAACCCTGGTATGAGAAGTTTGCCTTGGCCTTGACCTTGTCACCACCATGAGGGGTACTCGAAGCAACAGCAAACTTCTTAGCCGATGTGCTATTAGTCTCTGGTTGAGAAGAGTTCTTCCTCTTCGAAGGCGTGTTGCTAGACTTGGCATGACTAAGCCTAAGCTCACGATCCCGAAGCTTCAAGTTACGTTTCTTAACTACCAAGTTTGCAGCATCCTTAATTGCCACCACAAATAAATCAAATTATTTGTATAGCTCAAAACATAAAAGAAACAAAAATTTTCAAGAACTCGACTTGAAAAGTAGACAGCCATTGACACAACCTCTAAAATAGTAGAGATAAAACCATGCAGGACTGAGCTTAAGATAATCTAGATCTTTAGGTTACAACAGGTTGCAAATTCCCTGTGCAGCATACGTATGAAGCTGTATGATCAACAATTTCAATTTTTCTTCCTATAGAGGACTTTGTTGGACTAGATGTAACACAAGGATCATAGAAAACCACACAACAACCATCAGAATGTAAAGAGAAGTCATAGGATCAACCATTTCAGGCATTCATGATACGGGCTTTCTTGGATCAGAGTTCACATAAAACCTTACAGCACTAAGTATGAAGAAAGGATCTTGAAGTTGAACATTGTAATAAAAGATATTCAGGGCAAACAAGCGGACAAAATCACTCCAGACCCAATGTGAAAAACTCATCAGTATATCCAGTTAATGGTAAATGCATGAAGGATGATTCGAAGCCCCAAGCACCATATCATGAAGGACACAACAATATAATTATGCAGGAGGATAAAATGAGCAAATAAAAGAAATGGGAGAATTGCAAATA
>JACGDI010004316.1:575618-597351 GCA_014898725.1 Jacaranda copaia
TCTTTTCCCCTGCCAGGGAATTAAAAGTCATTTTATGTTCAGAATCTGGTACAGTACTAGGTGGCTAAATCTCCAATTTTCCCGAATAATCGTACCAAAAGGGGCACGTGTCTGTCAAAGTTGTTAGCAGGGCTGTCAGAATTGTTGGTAGCAGTTATAATGGCTACCACATGTCATCGACGTGGAGATATTCAACCTGCCAGATAAGTGAATAGAGAATGATTCGGTGGTCGATTCGTGTCGACCAAAGATAATAGCTCGCAGGCGTGGCCTGATCTTGAAGTCGATGCGGGTTGACTACAGATGTTGCCACGTGGAGTCGATACGGGTTGATCATGAGTGCTATCACAAGAGATCGATTTAAGTCAACCAAGCACTTGTTATTTGGGCCTCGTGGGCTTTATTATTTAGAATTGGGCCTATTGGGCCTGTTGGGCTATCCCATATCAATGTCCATACACTTTACTCTCAAAATAGCTAAGCTAGTAAATAGATGGGCAAGGTGACCACGGGAAAAGAACGAGAGACATTACCAGAAGGAGAGATACCAGCACTAATAACTAGAGGACCTAGAACTCAATAATGTTTTTTTTTTTACCTAATACTTAGTAGTTTGATGATTACCACTTTCTTTGTTAATGATGTTACTCAAAAATGGAATTAGAGTCCTTTTTGAAAGTTATCAAAATTTAAAGAGTTCTTTGCTTTAAAAAGCATTTGTATAGAGGTGGAGCTTTATGAAGCATATGGTGAAGTAAGGATCTAATCGCACAATGAAATTTAAAACTTTCATCATACAAAATAACTTGGTTCACCATATGAAATAACTTGATTCACCACATACTAAGGATCTATTTTATACCATAAAGATGGTTTTGGAAAGAAGAATCGTGTACCTTAGATGATTCTTCAAAAACAAGAAGTAGAAGCTTCTCTTGACTTTTCAATTAAAGCTTTTCCACTTTCTCTCCATTGGATCATGCTTCCTCACTTCTTGGACTCAACTTTTAGTAGCCAAAAGCTTCCAAAAACCATGCAATATGGTAGTAGCAATCGGCCTCAACAAAAGCCTCAAAACCACCAACAATTCCTCGAAGCACTCTTCTCCAATGGACTTTTCTTTATTCACCAACAAAAATACCCCAAGGGTGGTATCTCTAATGATATTCACACAGCTTACAAGCACTCTAAATCTTAGACTAGAAAAAGAATTAAGAAAAAAGAGGAATTTTAGAGGAGAAAGTGTCAAATAGTTTGGAAGAGAGAGAGAGAGAGAGAGAGAGAGAGAGAGAGAGAGAGAGAGAGAGGGAGGGAGGGAGGGAGGGATGGAGAGTTATTCTCGTTCATAATAAGCATGAGAGGGAGATATTTTTTCTTTTCCAAGTGGCCAACCATATGGGGAGGGGGGGCTATTTTATAAGGTGTGATGGATGCCTCTAGATACATCTTTCACATCTTTCCTCCTCCCATTTATTACCAACCTATATACCAACTTATCATGTTAAGTAGGATTTTCGGTTTTACTAATTAAAATCCTATCTTAATTAGTAAATTAAAATTTTCACTTAATTTTAAATGTTCTCTTCCATTTAAATTTTTTCTCCAAAACTAGATTTTCTCATTAATTAAATTAACCTCTTAATTTAATTAAGCCAACTTAACTCTTTTAGTTAGTAAGACTAATTAAATTGTCAAATGGCCCCAATTAAATTAACAACTTAAATTAATTGATTAATTCAAGTCTATTCAAATCTTAGATGCTCTGTCTCTTAAGATTCTATGACTTAGAATATTAAAATTCATGACAATTGAGACTTAATTTATGATCACCATCTTATGCGTGACCAAGTCTTCTAGTCTTGTATGATTTTAGGGCTACAACCAAATGCATGTGAAAAATATCATAAAATGCATAAGATGAAGATAGCCATATTATAAAATATCATTCAATCAAGATTGTCATGCAATAAGTAATTTTACACTCTAATCTAATGAAGGAAGTAATATTGCAAGGATCCAAAATAATTGCAAAAACTAAAGAAAATTTTAACTTACAATATCACTAACCAAGGATCTTATTTCATGCCATAAACAAGAATTTAGAGCAAGAGAAAGTATCTTAATAAGAAAAACTTGAATCAAGATGGAGATCTTTCACTAGAACCTTTTTTGTGCAGGATGAACCTCTTTTTTCTCTTGGATGTTTTTCTCCACACCTTAGACCACCAAGGACATGAAATTTTGGTCAAGAAAAATCCTCCGAAATGAGGCTAAAAAAACAGCAAAAATGTGCCAATAGCACTATGGCCGCCGGTGAAGCAATCTTCCAAATATTGCCTTCAGACAATGGAAAACCCTTCTCCAATTACAAGATCTAGTTCACCAACGCATAGCACCCTAATGATGTGCCTCTAAAGTAGATCTACACATCTAGATGTGCTCTAGATCCTCACTCAATATGCTAGAGTATGGATGATGAAGAAGAAGGAAGAATGGAGATGGTGTGAAGAAGTTGGAAAAGAGAGAAGGTGGTTGGAGAGAATCTAAGGAAGAGATATTTCTCAACACATGAAGTAACCACTTTTGGGAGGGAAAATGGGAAGTATGGTTGGCCACAATGTGAGGGGTGACAGTGTATTTATAGTGTGATTTGGATGCTCTTGGAAGCTTTTATCGCACTACCCTTACATTGCCAACTTCATGCTAAGTTGGAATTTTAATTTTCAAAATTAAAAAACCAACTCATTAATTTAAAATGGGCTCTTTCATTTTAATTTTATCTATAAAATAAAAAAATAGATTCTCTTGCTAATTAAATTAACTCCTTAGTTTGATTAGATTAACTTGACTTTTTAAGTTAATTAAATCAATTAAACTTCTTAAGTTGACATTGACTAATAAAATTACCACATGAAACCAATTAAATTAACTCTTTAACTTAATTGGTCTAATTTTACTCTTTAAATTATTTTGATTAATATAACAATTAAATTAACAAGCTATTGTGACCAACTCTTAATTAATCAATTTTGTCTCTTCCAAACTTAACCACTTTAATTATTTAACTCTTTAGATAACTTCTCCAATCTATCAATCAGAGTGATCTAGACTTTTGTGTGTGATTCTTTAGGTTCACCAATTAATTAAACATGGACTCACAACTCTTTGTGATTTATTGAATATCAAATGATATTTTAATTAGTCTAAACTCTTTTAAACTAATCACTCATTCAAATAATCTCTATTAATTGAAGAGAAACCCCAACTAAACGGGTAAATTAATCTTAGATAAATCATTATCGCTTACAATTGCCGTGCAAATATAGTTATTCCATTTTCTATCTCTCAAAAAAGGCCTAGAACAAGGTACTTGATAGTTTCCTAATAGTTTCAATAACTATATATCTATTCTTAATATTCAATTTCTAATTATTACCTCAACTTTGGAAAACTCCTTTTCTAAATTGTTATAGCATCTTGCGCAAGGAGTTTTTGGAATCGATCATCACAGAATACATAGGAGATAAACCTGTTCTCCATGGATAGGCAAAATAGAACTCATCTTGAAACTCACCAATCTCCATATTTAGGTAGCTTGTGCTTAACCTATGCCGTGGATGACCCCCTACGTGGTTGAAGTAAAATCAAAGCATAAGAACCTAAATATAAAATTACTATGGATTCTCAAGTCAAAGGACTAATTATATGCACTATTGTAAGCTAGAGAATTTCTCACTACCAATGTGCCACTTTGGCTACTGCATGAATTCTCTAAGCGAGTTTTAAGTGAACTTATTTTCTAACAAGTATCTACTAACATGCATCCATTTCTAACATGGCTTGTCCAGGAAACAAGACAATATCCAACTCCTTGTAATATACATTGTTGATACAAGTTTATCTGAATTTTAAATGCTCGATCTCATAAGATTTTATGACTTGGACTATTTAAAATCATAATCGTAGAGACTCATTTCATGCTTACCATCATATGCATGACCAAGTCCTATGGTCTAGTATGGTTTAAGGGCTTCAACCAAATGCATGTGAAGAAAATCATAAATGCATAAGATGAAGATGTCCATTTTATTAAATATCGTTCAATCAAGATTGTTACATAGAGTAGTTATACAAGTCAATCTAATTGGCTCGCGAGGTACTATTTCAACAATCTCTCACTTGCCCTAAAGCTAATTCTCCATAACCTTTAAGCCTATTTTCTCAAGATGCCATTCATAAACCTTTTATGTTAGGGGTTTAGTTAATAGATCTGCTATATTTTTTTCTAAGGCAACTCTTTCCACTCGAATGTTGCCTCTATCAATGATCTTTCAAATCAAATGATAACACCTCAAAATGAGCATAGATCATTGATGAGATCTTGGTTCCTTTTCTTGCGTAATGGATCTATTGCTATCATAATAGACAACTATTGGCTTTTTTATGCAAAGTACTACATCTAACTCTTAGATGAAGTTTTTCATCCAAACACCTTCCTTTGAGGTGTCTAATGCTGTAATATATTCTGTTTCAGTGGTGGAGTGGGTTGTGGTATCTTGTTTGGAACTCTTCTGACTTACCATACAACCATTGAGATAAAATATAAATCCATAAGTGGATTTGAGGCCATCTTCATTGGATTGGAAACTATACTCTGAAAATCTCTTGAGTTTCAATTTTGTATTTCTACACGTAAGAAACAAATTCTTAGTTTTTCTCAAGTACTTGAGGATTATTTTGACACCTTTCTAGTGACTCTCACTGGGATTAGATTGATAGCGACTCGTTACACATAAAAGTGAGCTACATCCAATCTTGTACATTGAATGGCATATATTATGCTTCTTATGGTGGATGCATGAGGTACGTGAGGCATTCTTTTTCTTTTTTTCTTGGTCTTAAGGGCCATAGACTTAGAGAGATGAATGATATATTCCATTGGGAGATATTCCTTCTTAGATTTCTCCATGCTAAACCTCTTTAGTATCTTATCAATGTATGTTAACTAGGAGGCCCCCAAGATTCTCTTTGATCTATCTCTATAGACCTATATTCTTAATATAAAGGATGCTTTTCCCAAATCAAATCCTTTATAGAGAATTATGAAGAGAACCATGCTTTAGTATACTTTAACGTCTTTTTGTCATTCCCAATGAGAAGAATATTATTGACATAAAGCACAATAAATTGTATCGAACTCCTACTAGCTTTTTTGTATACACGCAGTTCATATACATTTTTGATAAAGCCAAACAATTTGACTATCTCATCAAAATGTATGTTCCAACTTCAAAATGCTTGCTTTAGTTCATAAATGGACCTTTAGAGTTTGCAAACCTTTTACTCACTCCCTTTAAATATAAAACCTTGTGGTTGCTCTGTGTAAATTTTTGTGTCAATGTTACCATTGAGAAAAGCAACCTTTATATCTATTTTCTAGATTTCTTAGTCGTAATAAACATCTACATGAGCATAATCCTTATGGATTTAGGCATAATAATTAGTGAAAAGGTTTTCTTGACATCAATGCTAGATCTTTGAGTATAACCTTTTGCCACCAGTCTAGCATTAAAAGTTGTAACCTTTTTATCAACTCCAAGCTTTTGCATATATATCTACTCACAATTAATGGGTATTACACCATTCGGTAGATCTACAAGTTCATATTTTATTGGAGTAAATGAAGTCCATTTCGAATTTCATAGCTTCAAGCTAATGACCTAAATCTATGTTTTATATAACTTCCTCATAGATCCTTGGTCATTATCTATTTAGCCTGTCTCATGAAGGAATTTGAACCTTTTAGGTTACTTCTTGATTCGGCTTGACCTTTTAGAAAGTTGTGTGCTAGGCTTAGGATGCACTTTTATTTCTATTACTTGTGGAATTATATGATTGTCTTGAACTTCATTAAGTTTAAGGACAACACCTTTTCTATCTAATAGAAATTTCTTTGCTAAAATGGTGGCATTCCTCGAAACAAACACCGTTTGTTCTAAGGGATTATAGAAGCAATCCCAATAGTATGGATTTGGTTGTTCAACATCCTAATAGTTCATAATTCAATATCAATACAAGTACAAGTATGAATCAAATAAGATCAAGTATAGCAAACAAGAATCTCTCCTGTCTTATTGCTTAAAGAATATATCACTATCAATTAGGAAACTAGTATGAACAACCAAATTCATACAATATATGCATTCTAATAAAATAAAACTAAACATGCCTATTAGATCACTCTTTGGTTAAGTACTTGTTTGAATGGAATAAGGTGAATCTAATATGCATGTCTAGTTTAGTTTTATTTGAATGTATATGTTTATGGGTTTGCTTGTTCGTACTTTTTTCTTGATTGATAGTGATATATTCTTGGAGTAATAATGTAGGAGAGATTCCTATTTTCTATACTTGATCTTGCTTGATTTGTACTTGTACTTGTACTTGTATTGATATTGAATTATGAACTATTAATATATTTTTTCCTTAACAAATTCCTTTTACTTGTTGTTATGATATCCCTCACTAAGTTCTTTGGACTTATCCCCTCATTTCTTTTTTATTTTCTCAAATAGGTTTTAAGTGAAGAATATGAAGTTTAGCCTTGGAATGAAAAAACACCTTTTGTAATTGAATAGATGCTCACATATGTAAATGGGTTTCCTAGAATATTGAATTTAGTTTTAGAGATGTTGTGATATGCCAAGATGAACGATGATGATATGAGACCTATATAAGTTTTGTTAGATGTTAAGAAGTTAAATTCTAATGTGTATTAACATTCTATTGAGTTTGTAAGTTTGAAACCATTGTTATTTCTGACAAGTTAAGTTTTGAAAAAAAAAATTATGGGCCTGTTGCTTGTTATGGTTTTGAGTTAAAACTAAACTGAATGGTGTCCCAGGTGGGGGTTATCCCGAGTAGGGTGCCACAAAAGTGGTATCAGAGTCTAGGTTTGTCGATGACTTAGGTATTTGGGTATCATTAGGATTTGTGACTGGCCTTTCATTTTGGTTAGTTTGAGTATGAATTGTAGGTATATTACGTATTTAGAAGTTCTTGTGTAATTCATGAATTAAAGGTGAATTTGATCAGTTGATGTTAGTGAGATGAGTTTGAGTACTGTAGGATATAAACACTTAGGATGAGGAAAACTTGAGTTATTATAGAATCTAATCCTAGGATATGACTTTTGGATTATAAGGAATGAGCTTTGTTTTTGGAAAAGCCTTAGATATGTATACTTGAGTTAAGGATTACATGAGTTATGCCAGGATATGATTTTGGAATATAGAATTTTAGGCAAGAAAATATGAGGTCTTGTTGTGAACTTGAATGCAGAAAGGTGATACAAATTTTGGGAAGCACAATGCTGTTTGGAATTATGATGATATATGAGCTATATCCAGTAAGGTTGAATCTGATGAGTGATTGATTATCTTGGGGTGAATAGTATTTGGCGACTGAACATGATTGAGATTAGATGGCATAATTATGCTAAGAAAGGTAAGTATGACAATAGTAGAGATGATTTGAATGATTATCACAATGTTGGGATAAGAGGAAAGTTAGTATCTGATAGGGTATAATTCTCTAAGAAAGCTTAAAGATGTCAAATAGAGTGGCAATGATAAAGAATGAAAATTTTGGTAAATTAAATCCTAATCTTACTGATAAGAGTATGAGGTTTGGTTGTGGAATTAAGCGTGGGATTAAGTAGAATACAAACTTTTGGAATAACGTTCAATCTTGAGGAAGTAAGCACCTTAGGATGAACAAATTTCTGCTATGTACTTGTGGAAGGGGTGACATGATGAAAAGACAAAAGTGACAAATAGAATGTTGTTAAGAAAAAGAGTGTTTAACACGCACATACAGTTATGGCATGAATGGTATGATTATGTTGACGAGAGATATAAAGATAGGAAATTGAGACCATGGGCTATAGAAATTAAGAAATAATCAATGATGAACTGACATGTTACCAAGATAACTAGTGTATGACCCAATAATCTAAGGATACGAGATAACACATAGAAAATTGCTCGTATTATTAGGATTGGTTTATAATGATCTTGTTGGGAATATTTAAATTGCTTAGAGTTGAGGAATTAATCATATTACATATATGTATAGTCACTGATCTCGTTGAAACTAAGGAAATGCTTGGTATATATATTCTTTATAAAGGAAACTTGGTGTATAAGAATGATCATGCATGCTTTTGGAAACTTAAATTATAGGATAAACTATTTTAATTATGTTCAGGATTATTGAAATTGTAATTTCCTAATTAGAACAGAGATATCCTTTAAGAGTTGAAAAAGAGAAATTCTTGCTGATTATGAATGTGTTGGTAAGTATGTTTTAGGTCAACTTAAGATTAACAAGCACTTTGGGTTTGAAATGATATTAATATAATCAGTAGTTAGCAAAATAAATGGAAGATAGGTGTAAGTACCCCAAAGGATAAAGACTAACATATAGTTGAGAGTACGATGTAATACCCAAAAGGGATTGACTATATAGTTATTAGGCATAGGCGAACTGCTATGCTAAATATGTTACTCTCAAGGATGAGATACCAACACCATAATGCCCTTCTGTAGACAATGCCTCCCCGATACAAATTATAATTGCACTAGAGATTCAAAAGACTTTAAGAAAAAACAAGTGAGAGGTCTTGGTGTATCTTATCAACAAACCTCAAGATCTATTTTAAAGTTAAGGAAGTGGACGTTGTAGCTAAATACCTAGAGGTATTCTTAAAAGACATGAGATCAATATCCCCTTACCCCATGTAAAAGAATTATTTGACCTTCTGCGGGGACAAGAATTTTCTCAAAGCTGGAGTTAAAGTGAGGGTACTACCAACTGAAGGCCAGAAAAAACCAAGTAAAGAACTTATACATGATTCTCAGAGCCCTAAAAGAGTGCATTAGTTGTATGTAAAGTTTGTAAGTGAAAATATTAGATAGAGAAAGTGGTTTTTCTTAGGATATCACATCCTAAGATTAGCTAGAGGTTGATCCCTCTAAGAAATAGGTGGAAGCATCAGAAAGCCTATGAACGGGTGCTGTGTCAAAACTAAAATAGAAAGTTGGATTGTAGAGAAAAGTGCAGTCTAAATTATAGGATGAAATGTGACAAACCCCATGCCTATAATATTTAGATAATGAGATAGAAAGAAAGATAGAAAGTTATGGTAAGTCTGAGTTTAACACCGATAACCAAGGAATTCTTCTATTCCGTAAGAAGATATGTGTGCCAGAAGAACTAGAAGAAAATTCGCTAACAAGGAGCACAAGTCAAGAGAGACAATGCATTTGAGAGACATGAAAATGCATCAGGACTTAAAGAAGTAATTCTGGTAAAATATATTGAAAGAAGGATATAGATCGATTAACCGAATCTACTTATTTTCTATCAGTCAGAATAGTAGTTAGATGAAAATCTAAGGACCAAATTCTTTTAAGGGGGAGGTCTATAATGCTCTTGAAATTTGAAATTTTCAAAAAATAAAGACTTAGAAATCAAAATATTGGTTGGATAAATTTTAGGGCTCGAAAAATAAATGAAAAGGACTTAATTGCAAGAAAATGGAAAGTTTTTGGGTCAAATTGCAATTTGAGAAGACATGATTGAATCACATTTTAAAATTTTGGGCGTTTGCATAGAATATACTTTGGGTTAAAGCAAATGTTAGGCACTAATTTTTTTTCTGGGGGCTTAATTGAAGAAAGACCAACCCTAAAGGACTCAATTGAAGGAAGTAAAAATTTTCTAGGGTTAATTTGAGAATCCAAAAAAGTTCCTTATATATACCATATTTTTTGTTTTCTCTCTATTTTTCTTTCTTGTTGTTCTTCTTCACTGAGGCCTTCTTTTCCCCCTCTGGCGATTTCTCCGACAATTACTTTAAACCCTAAACCAAACTGATACCTTAATTTCCTTCACTCACAACTTTATGTTGATACTCCATACATGGTGGTCAGGTGGTAGACCACTAAAAAACTAAGAATTGAAGGTTATCATAGCAAAAGTTGACGAGTGATGGCGAAGTAGCAACATGAACTCATTTTTGAGTGGTAGGTTTTGAAGTTTTCAGCTTAAGGATCATCATAGAGTAGTTGCATTGAAGATTAGAGAGACGCTGGCAACAAAATTTAAAGAAGAACTCATGGGTGTGAGCAGCAAGGTAGCAATTTCAGAGCTCTATTCAAAGGCCTTTTTAGTGGCAAAACTCAAGATTGATTAAGGATTTAGATTGCTGGAGCTGAAATGTAGTTTTTAGTTGTGTTGGTGATTAACTCCAGCGGCAGTTCACAGTGGTGGCATGGCGATGGTTCTGAGATAGTGTTTTCAGCTCGTTGTGGTGATCATAGTGGTGTCCTTAGTTTGCAATTTTGAGGTTCCAATTGAGAAATCTTGGGTAATAACTGGATTTGGGTTTAATATTTTTGTACCGACTATTTTGCTTCCCCAATCTTGTATTATGACACATGCAGAAAAGAAATCTGATATGGGACCAAGATTCAAAACATGCATATACCATTATAAGTTTAGTAAGCATGGATCTGTATTATTATGTGATAATCTTTGGTTAATTGAGTTAATTAAGTGATTAAATCATAATAATGTGAAATTGAGACCTAAGTAATAAAATTAGGTTACTGAGGCACAATTGGATATGGGAATTTAGACATAAGCCATGCATGCATGATTCTAAATGTTTAGTGGGCCTAAATTTAGTACATTATGTGATAACCTCGATTAAATAAATGGATTAGGTGTTAGAAAACCTTAATTTTATAGATTTGAGACTTAAGTAACAATGATTAGGTTAATTAAGATAATTATGCTATTACTTTGATTTAGGATAATGATATGAGGTTAATTATATAAGTAAGGACCCAATTGCATTCTTTTATCAAAATCGGCATTGTTGGCATATTTCATCAAGGCTATCGATTTAGCTAATTAAATATCAATTTTAGACTATTACTTGTATAAGTGTGATTATATGGTCGAATGAAGATCTTGACTATGGACCTATTCTTTTGGATTAGGTGATCAAGGAGTAGGCCCTACGGACCAATAGTCGGTGATTGCAGTTTTCTAAGATTACGGAGGTGAAGGTCGACCAATCTGGCCTTGATTATACTTATTAGTTCTTGTGGAAAACCTCTGTGAGGGTTGAATGTGCTTATACTATACTTGCTCATATTTAATGAAATCTATAATTGATTGAGCTCTTGTTTGTTATCTATTAATTGACTTGTATACTCTTGTGAGGGTTAGTTCTTGATTGCATTATGATATGGGTTCATTCTTGTCTGTTCTGGTGCCTAGAACTTCTATTTGTTATTTGTTATCTAACTATTATGTTATTTAATTATTCTGTTATCCGACTGTTCTATTACCCATCCGTTCTATTATCTAATTGTTTATTATTAGATTATTCTGTTATCTGTTATTGTTTGCAATTGTTATATGGGAATGAAGAGATGTTAATTGCTATTGTGTGCATGAGATAAGTTGTAAGCCTTGAACTCTTGAATAAGTAATAGGAGTTGACCCTACTAGGTGCTAGGATAAGTCGTAAGCCCAAAACTCTTGATTAAATAACTAGATGTTAATCCCTACTATGCGCATTGGATAAGACGTAAGCCCAAAACTCTTGGTTAAGTAACGGGATGTTAATCTCTGTTGTATGCATAGGATAAGTTGTAAGCCTAAAACTAATGATATAAGGTGAATCTAATAAGCCTGTTCTGCTTTGATTCATATTTTGATTGTAATCTAATTGTTTGTACCTCGCTCATGGGGAAACAAGGGTAGTGAAGTTTCTTAGTCTAGATTAGGCTATTGTCCAGGTCAAACGAGCTATCTATATTTTCTTCTTAATTAATTTAGTTGAGATGAACTATTATTCCCAAATTGATTTGATTGAGATGATCCTAGGCCATTCGAGTCGATAGTCACTACTCTCGAGCTAGTACCTACTAATAACTTTGAACTGGTTAATGCTTGTAACTGTTCTTAACTGTTTATAATTGATTCGTTTGTAAATTGATTCTTGATTGCCAATATTCAATCTGTTTCTATTCTTATTATTAGTTTATGATCTATTGAGTTAATTCTTTCTTGATAGACCTCTATTGTTTATAATTCTAATTATCCCTCACTAAGTCCTTTGGACTTACCACCCGTTTTATCTTGATTTTCTCAGATAGGACTGAATGATAAGCTTGGACTTTCAATTGGATCAGCGAATATAATTTTATATCAAAATAGCTGTGTATCTCTACATATGGGCATACTTAGGCATGTTTTTGTAAACCCTAGAGATGTCATGATATGTTAGGTTTGAATTTAATATCTACAGGGTGTATATATTATGTTGAATATTTTGGAACTATTGATGGTATGTACTTAGTACTTATGTTTTATGTTACGGGATCATCTAAGGTTTGTATATAGTGTTTTGTGGAAGTTGATTGAGTTGAAGTATGCTAGTATCTCTAATAACTCTGGTTAAGGTTTGCTTAAGATGAAATTCACTACTATTTTTTGATAAGTTTGAAATGTTTATGATGGTCCTAATGATTGTTTATGAGTTTTGAATTAAGACTGAATTAAAGTGGTGCCTTGGCTAGGGGCCATCTTGAGTGGGATACATCAAAGTGGTATCAAAGCTTAGGTTTGCCGATGACCTAGGCATTTGGGTATCATTGGGATTTGTGATTGACCTTTTGTATAGATTAGATTAGTATGCGATTTATGGAATTAAAATGAATTTGATTAGCTAATACTAGGGGAATGAGTTTGCGTACTATGGGATGTGTGAGACCTTATTATATGTCATAGGATGATTAGACTTGCGTGCTTATGAGTTTGGTTTGATTTTATCTAACCCTTTTTCTTCTTTTATTCTTAGAAGCTCGGAGGAATTGGTAGAATTGATGGCATCACAAGAAAGTTTTGGTGTACCTATTCTAACTAGAACTGGATGACGGGGAAGACTTCCCAAGCAATGGGTTAATGACCAATAGGCTCTAAGATAAGGGGCACCTGTTTACTTGCAAGCCATGTAAGAAGAAGTGGTTTCTCAAACCCCTTTAGTAGGCTAGCCAATGGACCTTGTGCACCAGAGAGGATTGTAATTTAGGTTATAGGGTCAACACTCAGGTAGTAGAGTAAGAGGTGTTAATGAGATGGTTGAGGATCGGGCATTGGAATGGTTCCTTTGTTTCAATCCCCTAAAGTTCTTAAGAGGCCTTGATGATAGAAAGGCCGATGAATGGATTAAGGATTTAGAGAGTATTTTCAAAATACTTCACTATTTAAATGATTAAAAAGTTCAATTTGTTACGTTCCTTCTAGGAGGTTCCACCCTAAGTTGGTGGAAGATGATTAACCGAAGGTAGATTGCTAAAGGAACCCAACATACTTGGGATAATTTCACATAAAACTTTATGAATAAATTTATCCCAGATGTGGTGAAGCAAGCAAAAGAGAGAGAGTTTATAGACCTTGTTTAGGGGGCTCAGTCTATCAGTTAGTATGAGGTTATTTCTAGTTGATTGATAAAATATGCTCCCTACATACAAGATAATGACGGTTGACAAGCTCGACGATTTGTGCAATGGTTATGGCTAGAATTGAGACAGAGTTTGGTCACTTGTGATTTGTTAAATTTCAACAAAACAATAAGCAAAGCCCTGCAATGTGAGCTAGAGCTATAGAAAAAATTCAAAAAATTGAGAATAGGGGCTAAAAGAAAAATATGCACTTTGAAGGATAGAGTAATGTTGAAAGAAAATAGTTGAAGCTTCAAATGGGAAGCATTGCCTAACAAGCCCCTCATTCTAGCAAAAATGAAAATGTGACTCAAGAGAGAGCACCAAAATAATGTGAATTCTGTGGGGGATTTGGCCATGATGAGTCTAGCTATTGGAGAAAATTGAGCAACTATATGAGTTGCAGTAGCGACCAACACTTTGTGAAAGATTGCCCCATGTGGAAAGGCCCTACTCTTATAGAAAAAGAAAAGCATGGGGCAGGAGCTAGTAGGAGACTGAATGTATGAGCTCGTGCTATGCCTTAACAGAAGAAGATACATCGGATCCTAACGAAATGACAAAAGGTATGGTTTCTATGTTTGAAATCCATGATAATGCTTTATATGATCTTGGTGTTTTTCATTCTTTCATACATGTCGCATTTCCTCAAACTAAATATACAAGCCAAGATTATGGTTTATTATATAGAAGTGGTACCAAAAGAATTGAGCTTATTACCTCTACCCTACGTAGAAGTATTGTTTAACCTTCTTCGGGGACCAAAATCTTCTCAAAGCTGGAGTTAGACTAGGGTATTACCAACTGAAGACTAGAAAAGACCACGTAAAGCACTTATGCATAGTTCTCAGAATCTTGAGAGAGCAAAAGTTGTATGCTAAATTTAGTAAGTGTGAAATTTGAATAAATAATGTGGCTTTTCTTGGGCATATCATGTCTAAAGATGGGATAGAGATTAATTTCTCTAAGATAAAGGCGGTAGGCAACCGAAAGAGATCAAAAAATGTGGTAAAAGTTGTAGTTCTCTGTGTCTTGTTAGCTACTAATGAAGATTATGTAGAACTTTTCTAAAATAGCTGATGTGTTGACTTAGAGAAGTCAATCATTTGACAAGAATGAGGATCTGAACATGAGACAATGTGATGAATGGAAGTTCTAAGGGATTGTGATCGTTCCTTCACCTATCACCCAAAAAGGGCAAAATAGTAACCGATGTCTCTTATTGAAGGGCTGGAATGGCTTACTCATTGGAAGTAGAAATATTAGAAGGCTTAACAATGAGTGATGTGTTAAATTGATATAGTAAGTAAGATTGCAGAAATAAGTGCAGTTCAAATTGCAGGATGACATGTGACAAACCCTAAGCTTATAATATATGGATATTGACACAGAAGGAAAGATTGGATGTTTTGGAGAGTTTGAGTTCAATACCAACAATTAAGGTATTCTTCTATTCTGTAAGATGATATATGTGTCAGAAAAAATAGAAGAAAGTTCGCTAGTGAGGTGCACAAGTCAAGAGAGACGATGTATTCGAGAGGCTTGAAAATACATTGAGACTTGAAGAAGAAATTCTAGTAGAATATATTGAAAGAAAGATATAGATCGACTAACCGAATATACTTATTCTCTGCTGATTGGAATAGTACTTAAATGGGAATTTGGGAACCAATTTCTTTTAAGGGGAAAGGTCTGTAACACCCTAGAAATTCAAATTTTTGAAAAACAATAAGGATTTTGAAATCAAGATATTGGTTGGATGGATTTTAGGGCTCGAAAAATAAATGAAAATGACTTAATTACAAGAAAATAGAAAGTTTTAGGGTCGAATCGCAACTTGAGAAGACTTGATTGGATCACATTTTAAAAATTTTGGGGCTTGCATAGAATAAACTTTGGGTCAATGGGTCTAATGTTAGGCACTAACTTTTTTTGGGGGCTTGATTGAAGAAATGCTAATCCTGAAGGACTCAATTGAAGGATACTGAAAGTTTTTGGGGTCAATTTGTGAATCCAAAAAATTTCATTATATATACACCATATTTTCAATTTCTTCCCCATTTTTCTTTATTCTTCTTTACTAAGGCCCTCATTCCTCCTCCGACAATTTCTCTGGAAACTACATCAAACCCCCAACTAAATCAATAACTTCATTTCCCTCACTTACAACTTCACATTAATACTTTATGCACAGTGGTTTGGAAGGTGGGCCACTGAAAAATTGAGAATCAAAGGTTGGTGCGGTGGAGGTTGATGGGCGATGGTGGAGCAGCGAAAAGAACTTATTTTTGGGCAGTAGGTTTTGAAGTTTCTAGGTTAAGAATCATCATGGAGTACTTTCATTGAAGATTAGAGAGATGCCAACAATGGAATTTGAAGAAGAATTCACAGCGACAAGCAGCTAGATAGCAACTTCAGAGATCTAGTCGAAGGTCTTCCTAGTGATGAAACTCAAAATTGATCAAAGATTTGGACTACTGAAGTTGAAAGGTAGCTTTTGGTTGTGTTGGTGACTGTCTTCGGTGGTAGTTCATAGTGGCGGCATGGGCAGCAATTCCAAGATAATGTTTTTAGCTCATTGTGGTAATCATAGTGTTGCCCTTGGTTTTCAATTCTGAGGTTCTAGTTGAGAAATTTGAAGATTTATGTGGCACTAGGATCTAAATATTGAAAAAAAACTAAATAAACTAGCCCACACAACACCATAAGGATTTATACATGCATAGGATTCATATTTATAAGAGGAAAATACCTAGTTGAAAGTAGAAAATTCAAAGAGTAAGAAAACTCTCTTTAACCATCAAACAGGTTCTTCACCGGTGCATCAGAATCACCATCAATTTTCCCCTAGATGGACTCCTCTGTTTTGGTTGAAATTTTTATTAGAACTCTTCAACCTTTTGAAGAATTTTTAGTCCAAATTTCAGGCCAATCAAAAACCATAGGTACTCCTAGAATAAGCAAAAACTAGCTGCCAGACACTGCTTTAGTTAAGAGCAAAAGCAACAAAAATAGATTTCCTCTAGTGGAAACGTCCACACAACAAATCTATGGCCTATTCTTTACAGAAAGACTGGAAAATACATAGAGAATGAGGGGAGAAAGGCTGGGAATATTGAGGTGGAAGAAGGGGGGAGAAGGACAGAGTAATGAGAAGCTAACAACTTAGATTCCCACTACACAATATTGTTGGGAGAAAATTACACAAAATGTGCACTCCTTCCACAAGGAGTGGTCACACACCTGACCATATCTAACCTCCCACAGATGTGTAGTAGTCCTACTACATGTTTGACCAGCCACTCTACCATATCTATATATAGGAGTGGTCACACATCTCCTACAAGGTGGTGATGCCAAGTGTCTCTTGCTTAGGTGGCCACTAACTTTGTGATTAGTGAATTTAATTGAAGCACTAATTTCATCTAATGAAATGTCTAGCAATTAAATTCTAATTCTTCTCAAATGAACTTTTCATTTAATAATTCTCCCAAAAATTATCTCTCCAACTTAATTAAATTAAATATTATAATTTAATTAATAATCATTTGACTTAACTCTTAAGTTAAAATGCTGGACGTTTTAAGCTAATCAAAATTAACTCAACCCTTAAATTAATTTTGACCAATTGATAGTCATGTGACATCAATTAATTAACCTTTAATTAATTGATCTTAATTTAACTCTTAAATTAATTTGATCAATTTAAAAATTAAATTGATCAAGCCAAAATGACTATAATTTTGCCTCCTCCAAAATCGGTCATAAATTTTTTAACTCTTAGAAAATTCTCCTTCCTTTAATAGACCATGTAATTAGACTCCTTGTGACTTTTGGAATATCAAATATTCACTTTAGCTTAAACTCCTTTAAACTAAGCGATTCAATTCAATTGATCTAATTAATTAAAGAGTACCCAATCTCCATGGTCGACGTCTAGCCTCAAGCCCATGGAGCCCAACTAATTAGTTGAAATGAATGCTCTTGAAGAATCATTCTAGCATTATGTGTACCATATAAATATGATCCTTTCATCTTCTATCTTCTAAAATAAGCATAGAGTAAGATATTTGTTAGTTCCCTAATAGCCTCGATACTATGTTTCTATTTTTAATGTTTGATTCTTTTTATGACCTCATCTTTGGAAACACCTTCCCAAATTATCTTATCACCTTGTGTAAGAATTTCTTAGAATTGATCATTTAGAATACATAGGAGATGTACTCGCTCTTCACAAAGACGAGGAGTTGGATTCCCTCTTGGATCTCACAAACCTCCATGTCAAGTAGCTCACATCCAATCTTAACCAAAAGACTTGTTAAGTTGTCAAGAAAGAGTCAAAGTATGAGGATCGAACACAAGGTTACCATAGACCCTCAGGTCAGAGGACTAATAATATGCACTAGCGTACACGGGAGAACTTGCCATTACCGACATGCCACTTTGGCTATCTAGTAGATTCTCTGGTGGGTTTTCAGTACCTTGTTCTCTAATAAGCACCTACTAACATGTATCCGTATCTCATACAGTTGTTCATGGAACGGAACAATCTCCAACTCTTGAATTTACACATTGTTAGTGTAAGTTTATCTAGATCTTTGATGCCTTATCTCACAAGATCCTATGACTTGAAAGATTTAAGATCAGGATTGTGTGAGACTTATTCCATGATCACCACCCAGTGCATGACCAAGTCTCATAGTCTTCTGTGATTTAGGGGCTTTATCCAAATGCTAGTGAAGTAAATAAAGTGCATAAGATGAAGATGGCCATATAAAGAATATTATTCAATCAAGATTGTACCATGAGTGAAATAGTTTACAAGGCTAATTTCATTAGCTTGCAGGGTACTATTTTAACAAATTCTTGGGTAATGATTAGATTTGGGTGTAATGTTTTTGTGTCAGTTATTTTACTTCCCTAATCTTATATTATGACACATGCGGAAAAGAAATCCGATATGGGATCAAGATTCAAAACATGCATGTACCATTATAAGTTTAGCGAACACAAATTTATTTTATCATGTGATAATCATGGTTTAATTGAGTTAATTAAACAATTAAACCCTAATTATGTGAAATTGAGACCTAAATAATTAAATTTTGTTGAGGACAATTATATATGGGAATTTGGACATAAGCCATGCATGTATGATTCTAAATGTTTAGACAACCCAAATTTAGTACATTATGTGATAACCTCAATTAAATAAGTGGATTATGTGTTAGAAAATCCTAATTTTATGGATTTGAGACTCAAGTAACAATAACTAGGTTAACTAAGACAATTGGGCTATTACTTTGATTTGGAATAATGATATGAGTTTAATTTACAATTAAGGACCCTATTGTATTCCTTTATCGAAACTGACGTTATTAGCATATTTCATTGAGGCTATCAATTTAGCTAATTAAGTATTGATTTTAGACTGTTACTTGTATAAGTGTAATTATATGGTCAAATCAAGATCTTGACTATTGATGTAACACCCTAAATTATGAAAAATAAATGAAAATCAAAAGAATTTAAAATTTCAATTATAGTAGAAACTCAAGGCTTAATAGATTAAATATTTAATAAAGATTAATAATAAAATACCTTAACTTAGGCCTTAATTAAATAAAATTTAAATTAAAATGGCGCTTTAATAGAGTTAAGAAAATTGAGAAGGCTAGAAATTAATTTAATTGGGCCTAATTGATAGAAATTTAAAAATTAAGGGGGTTAAAATATAAGAAACCTAAATGAGGAGGCTAAAATGAAAATTTGGGGTTAACTTGTAAGGTGGCTTAAAGCTATGTTTAATGAAATTAGGTAAGGTGGCTCAATTTCTGATACTATGTTTAATGAAGTTAGGTGAGGAGAGCCCAGGAATCACTGATAACCAAGAGAGTGTTGTCTGATAAAAACTATCAAGTGAGGTTATATTAGCTTTCATTGCTAGGGAAAGAACACACATAATTGTTATCATGTCCTTGTTGTTTGATCCTAATTGTGCTGAGATTTAATCATTGTTGTTTATTTGTTCTATAATATTCTTTGACTCTTGGATTAAAATTGATAATATGTTGAAATTGTTCTACTACCCTTGATTCTTGAGTCGTTATAGATCAAATTTGTTGTAAGACTTCATCTCATGCATGTATGTCAATAAAAATGTTACTATTGTTCAATCTTGTCTAGGCTATAAATATTCTTTCGTCTGTGGCATTTGATCCTTGACTCATGCAATACTTTTGATAGTTAATTTTGCCTTATCTTTAGTAATTCTTGAACTACACCTACTTGAGATTCTTACCTATCTGAAATTGTTAAGTTTTAGGTGTGTACACAAGTTTTGATAAATTAAACTATTTGTGAAAATGGTACTCCACATTGTCTCTTCTTGTTGAGCATTTTTGTTGATATCGATTTATAACACTAATGTGAAATTGGCAACCTGTTGAGGAAACTGAAAATGATTTCAAAATATCGTCATGTTGTTTTGGAAACTAGCCTGGTGCTAAATTTGTTTGTGTTAGTTAACATGGCAAAGTAAGATATTATTTGGAATGTTGTTAGACAAATTATACGACAAGTATGAATATGTTTGGTACTATTAGGAATAGGCTTTGGCATTAGTTATGAAAGACGGTTGGGCAGAGCGAACCGCGATGATAGATCTTTTGGCTGATACCCCATACATAATGTGCACAACTTAAGGTAGCTTTCTATGAATTGATAAGACATGCAGCTAACTATGCCTAATGTTTGATTATTTGTCTCAACCAGTCGCTCGAAAATTAGAACAAGGATTTCCATATTTTTGAAAGTGGAGTGATAAGGTAGAAGAACCACCTAAAGCTTAATTGTGAAAATGTTTACTAAGTGATAAATGTTTAATCTCCTTTCACTATTAGTGATTCTATATATTTCAAGTGCATCTTGTTCCATTGTGAACACCTGGAGAATTCCACCAATTATTTCATTAATTGCTTATCATGGTTCTGAATAGTGTTGTTACCTTTTATTATGAACTCACTAAGTCTTTCAGACTTATGGTTCGTATTATTTCATCATGTTTTTTCTACTAGATAAGGATCTATAAGAGCAGCAGGGGATTGGCTTGATGGTACACAGTGTACATAACTTTGCTTAATGTATATAGATATTGGTAGAAGCTACTTAGGACTCTTGTATTATAACATGCCTTGATGATATCTATTTTGGTTGTAATAGTCCTGTGCAGGTGTGAATTGCTAGTAAACGACATGTTTGAAGGACTTTACCTCTTCAGGATGTTTGCATTTCTTTATGTATACTAGTGGTAATTGTTTGTATGGTAGCTAAAGGTTTGTGTGGCACTAGGAACCAAATATTTTCAAAATACTTGAATAAACTAGCCCACACAGCACCACAAGGATCTAAACATGCATAGGATTCAGAATTTTCAAACTCTTCTCTACCGTCAGATGGGCTCTTCACTGGCACAGCAGGATCACCACCATTTTTCCCTTGAATAGACTTCTCCGTTTGGGTCAAAATTTTAACTAGAACTCCTCAACCATTTGAGGATTCTACAGTCCAAATTTCAGGTAGATCAGATCTTTAGAGGTACTCCAACCAAAGGCAAACATTGGCTGTCAAAAATAGCTCCACTCAAGAGCAAAAAGCAACCAAACTAGATTGCTTCTAATGCAAACTTCTACACACCAAATTAATGGCCTATTCTATACATAAAGGCTGGAATATTTGCAGAGAATGAGGGGAGGAAAGCTGAGAATATTATGGTGGAAGGAGGATGGAGAAAGAGAGAGTGATGAGAGACTAACAATCTAAATTCCCACTACACAATAATATTGGAAGAATATCACACAAAATTTGCTCACCTCATGCATCATATGGCCAGCCACTCTTTATATCTATATATAGGAGTGATCACACAACTCTTTCAAGAAGGTAATGCCAAGTGTCCCTTGCTTAGGTGGTCACTAACTTTGTGATTAGTGAATTTAATTGAAACACCAATTTCATCTAATGAAATATCTTACAATTAAATTCTAATTCTTATTAAATGAACTCTTTATTTAATAATTCTTCCAAAATTTATCTCCCCAACTTAATTAAATTAAATACTTTAATTTAATTAATAATCATTTAACTTAACT
>JACGDI010004316.1:597451-634959 GCA_014898725.1 Jacaranda copaia
CCCTAATAACCTCAATATTATGTTTCTATTCTTAATGTTCAATTCCTTTGTGTGACCTCACCTTTGAAAAACTCTTTTTCCAAATTGCTCACCACCTTGCGCAAGGATTTCTTGGAATCGATTATTATAGAACACATAAGAGATGCACTCGTCCTTCACAAAGACGAAGAGTTGAATTCCATCTTGAATCTCATAAACCTCCATGCCAAGTAGCTCATGCCCATTCTCAACCCAAAAGACCTGTTAGGTGGTTAACAAAGAGTCAAAGCATGAGGATTGGACACAAGGTTACCATAGACCCTCAGGTCAAAGGACTAACAATATGCACTAGCATAAACAGGAGAACTAGCTACTACCGACTTATCAGTACGGCTATCTAGTGGATTCTCTTATGGGTCTTTAGTGCTTTGTTCTCTAACAAGCACCCATTAACTTGTACCCGTATCTCATACAGTTACTCATGGAATGGAGCAATCTCCAACCCTTGGATTTATGCATCGTTAGTGCAAGTCTATCCGAATCTTTGATGCCTTATCTCATAAAATTATATGACTTGAAGATTTAAGATCACGACCGTGTGAGACTTATTCCACGATCACCACCTAGTGTGTAACCAAGTCCCATAGCCTTGTATGATCTAAGGGCTTCATCTAAATGCTAGTAAAGTAAATAAAGAGCATATGATGAAGATGGCCACATAAAGAATATCAGTAAATCAAGGCCATCTTATAATGAAATAGTTTACAAAGTCAATCTCATTAGCTTGTAGGGCACTATTCCAACTATAGTACTTTGATTAGGGACACCCATCTCTGGGCTGGGGCATAGCAACTTTTGTTAATTGTATCACATGCAACCTTTGATATATTTTGCCTCACTTTTCATAAAAACCCACATGACCATGCGCCATCTATACTACTAAGCATTAAGTTGAATCCACCAATCAAACTTTATCTCAAGGTGGCCTTACAATATCCCCCATGACCGAGTGCCAATGCATGAGGGTTCCCAAGTCAAAGGTGCATCTTATGTCAAGTGTATGCTTATAACTTTCTTCCTAAGTGTGACTCCTGTGATTGAGTGCCATCACACAAAATCGATAGCATCATTATTTCATACATTATTGGTGGAAGGTTTGGATTAATTAAAATGCTTTTAACTTATATCCATTTTGACTTAATATTTGAAAATACTTAGACATTCTAAGTAGAGTATTTTTGCATGCAATGATCTCATCATTTTATCTTCTTGTTTAGGTTTTTTATATCCTAATCATGTATCTCATACATCAATAGGATATAGAAAGTGTAAATAAATAGCCTAGTATGCTCCTAGGATGGGATGACCATGAACCTAACCAAGTGATACACTTCAAGCCATAGGTGCATCACTTCGGTTGATTTTAAGTGGGTTGAATTAAACTAAACTATTACATGAGTGTATCATATAAATTTATGGGTCTTCAAATGGCCCCCATGTCTCATTTAAACTCCTTGCTCCATGCAACATTTGCATGAAATGAAAATCCTCACTTCTAGTGGTTCTATTCTCATAACTTTTACAAGAACAAGAGGCATGCAAGCCTCATTTAATACAACCCATTTCAATAACTTTGAAATAAATAAAATCAATCTTAAAGGCTCATGATCATCCCCATTCATTCATTATTCATTCAACAATTAAATAAATAATAAATAAATCTAGAATTAAAAATAAATTCCAACAATTAAATGCTTATCTCATAAAAAAATAATTGAACCATGCATAACATTTATACCATAAATTGGAGATCAACTTTAACCAATTTTCAAAAGCATTCAAATATATCTAACCTAATTTTGAGACATTACATAACACTTGTATACCTAATATGTGTAGTGCAAAAACTTATTAAGCATTAAAGAAGTTGAGAAAACAACTAAAGCTCACTAAATGCCCCTAAAATCAGACTATCTGGCAGCCCTTGGTGCACGGCTAGGTAGCCTATGCACATGTAGCCTGGCCAGCACCTAGGTTGTGCCGGTAGCCTTGCTTTTGAGGCTTTATGGCTTGCCAAGTGTATTTTCCACTCAACTTTTATGCATCAACAATTTTAACACATGTTCTCAACATTAATACACACATTTTAGATTAGTTTCTAGATTCGAAACACCTTTTAAAACTAGAAATACAAGTGCTCAAACATGCTTTCAAAATTAGAAAAAGTAAGAATCAAATTCTTCAAATAATCTCCAACATAATTCCAATCATATTGGGTTCAAAAATGACCAAAACTCTTTCAGCCATTAATTAACATGCTATATCAACATATAACATCAATTAATGTCAAATCAACATTCAACTTAGATCACTATGAATTAAAACATACTAACTACATGAATTAACACTTAAATCACATAATAGCATGCTTTTAATCCATCAATCAAAGAGCCACACACAAATCAACCAAATTCTCTAATCTATCAATTGAATCGAGAATATGGTGATCTAGATTACTCCATCACATGAATCAATCAACCAAATAAAATCCAAATTGAAGCATGATTTTAGCTTTGATACCATGTGAAGGCTAATAAGGCACAAGGATCAAATATCAAAACTTCAAAACATTAAAGTAACTAGTGCCTACAAGAAAATCAAAGATATAATCATGCCTATGATTCAAATTTAGATAGAGGATTATCTTGATGAGCAAATCCAAGGGGTATCAAGTGAACATTTCACGCGTTCCAGAATTTACCTGTTCATGGCATAGTAAGAAGAATGCAACGATCGGCCTATCATATCACCTCCAAAAATTTTGGAAAAACTACTGGAGATAGCCAACACCTTGAATAACCTCTAGTAAAAAAATTAGATCTATTGGCCATTTGGAATATCCTTCAGAAAATCACAAAGCTGGACCTCGCGTAGGTGGATCTCTACAAACTGAGCAAGCAGCACATCTTGCCTCTATTGAAACGGTCCATACACCAATGAGACTTTCTAATTCTCTAGTCCGTAAGCTGAAATAGGACCAGAGAATTGATAATGGAGGAGACCAAAAATTGGTAAGAGGAAGAAGAAAGAAGCTAAGCTTTCAACTCATAAAATGCTAGCTTGCAAAATAGCTTTTTTAGAGGGGAAAGAAAAATCTAATCCTTCACACCTAAAGCACATGTATCCTTCTCTCTCTAGTTGAGCCCTCATCTATATCTATATATAGATTTAGAATTGTGTGATGCCATGGTCGCATCACACATTCCATGAGGGGGGTGGCCAAATAGGGTGCTCATGTGGCCAACATGGAATCCAAATTTTATTTGAATTTAAATTGCATCTTATTACATTTGGAATCTCATTTTAAATTAATTAAGATGCCATTTAAAATCTTATTTGAGTTTTTCCTCCAAAATTTATTCCTCCTAATTAAGCAAACTAAACTATTTAATTTAATTAATTATCTTTTTGATTCAACTTTTTAAATCAAACTAGCTTAACTCTTTAAGTTCAATTGTTAACTTAACTATTTAAGTTAACTTGACCAATTGATGGTCATGTTGGCACCAAATAATTAAATATTTAATTATTGGTCTAATGTAACTCTTAAATTAGTTGATTAATTTAACACTTAAATCAATCAAGCCAAAATTGACCTTCAAGTTGGGCACCAAAATTTGGTCTATTAGGAGAGATCCTTTTCTAACTCCTTAGAAAATTCTCTCCATCAATTAGAAAGCTAATTAGATTTTTTGTGTGACCTAATAGGTTCTACCTTTCATTGGACATGGGATCATAACTCCTTGTGAGTTTTGAATATCTTATTTTCATTCTAGTTTAAAACTTCTTTTAAACTAATCGCTTTAATTCAATTAATCTCATTAATTGAAGAGTACTAATCTCTATGGTCGGTATCCAACCTCAAGCCCATGAAGCGCAACTAATTGGTCAAAATAAATATTCTGGAGAACCATCATCACTCTATGCGTGCTATGCAAATATGGTCCTTCCATCTCCTATGTCCTGAAAGAGGCCTAGGGCAAGATATTCGTTGGCTTATTAATAGCTTCGATACTATGTCTCTATTCTCAATGTTCAATTTTGTTTATGTGACCTCACTTTTGGAAAACTCTATTTCTAAATTATCACACCACCTTGCGCAAGGATTTTTAGGAATTAATGATTATAGAACACATAGGAGATGTACTTGCCCTTCATAATAGCGAGGAGTCAAATTCTATCTTGGATCTCACAAACCTCCATGCCAAGTAGCTTATACCCAATCTCAACTTGAAAGACCCACTAAGTGGTTAAGGATGAGTCAAAGTATGAGGACTAGACATAACATTACCATGGATTCTCAGGTTAGAGGATTAATAATATGCACTAGCATGAGTAAGAGAACTAGCCACTACTGACTTGCCACTTCGGCTATCTAGTGGATTCTCTAGTGGGTCTTCAGTACCTTGTTCTCTAACAAACACCCACTAACATGTACCCATATCTCATGCAGTTGCTCATGGAATGGAGCAATTTTCAACCTTTGGATTTATACACTGTTAGTGCAAGCCTATCCGAATCTTAGATGCCCCATCTCATAAGATCCTATGGTTTAGAAGATTTAAGATCACGACTGTGTGAGACTTGTTCCATGGTCACCAAACCAAGTCCTGCAGTCTTAGGTGATCTGAAGGCTTTATCTAAATGCAAGTAAAGTATAATAGAGCATAAGATGAAGGTGGCCATATAATGAGTATCATTTAATCAAGATTGTTTTACAAGGTAATAGTTTATATAAAGCCAATCTCATTAGCTTGTAGAGCACTATTCCAACAATCTCCCACTTTTCCTAAAGTTGATACCCTATGGCCTTAAGACCTATCTTCTTAAGATGTCCTTTAAAGACCTTTTGCGATAGGAGTTTTGTCAGTGGATTTGTAATGTTCTCTTCCTAGGCAACTCTCTCCACTTGGATGTTGCCTTTATCAATGATCTCTCAAATCAAATGATATCAGGTCAATTTGTGCTTAGATCACTGATAAGATCTTGGCCCTTTAGCTTATGCTACTGCCCCATAGTTATCATAGAATACAACAACTGGATTAGCAATACTAGGCACTATATTCAACTCTTGAATGAAGTTTTTAATCTAAAAACCTTCCTTTACAGTTTTTGAAGCTGTAATATATTCTACCTCTATGGTTGAGTCGGTTGAGGTGTTTTTTGCTTAGAACTTTTCCAACTTACCACACTACCATTGAGGCAAAATATGAATCTAAAAGTGAATTTGAGGTCATCTACATTGGATTGGAAACTAAAATCCAAAAACCCTTCAAGTTTCAATTCTCCATTGCCGTACACTAAAAATAAGTCCTTAGTTCTTCTAAGTACTTAAGGATTATTTTTACGGTGATCTAGTTACTTTCATCGGGGTTAGATTCGAACCTACTCGTAACACTTAGCGAGTGTGCCACTTTCGGTCTTATACATTAAACCTTATATATTATGCTCTCTATTGCCGAGGTATAGGGCATTTGGGACATTCTTTGTTTCTCCTCCTTAGTCTTGGAGGCCATAGACTTTGAGAGACATATGTCGTGTCCCATGGGAAGAAATCCTCTCTTGGATTTTTCTATACGAAATCTCTTTAGTATCTTATCAATGTATAGGGTTTAGGAAAGCCCCAGCATCCTCATTGATCTATCTCTATAGATGCATATTCCCAATACGTAGAATGCTTTTCCCAAATCCTTTATAGAAAATTGTGTAGATAATCATGCTTTAGTACACTTTAACATTCCTACCTCATTCCCAGTAAGAAGGATGTCATCGATATAAAGTACAATAATTGTAGTGAACTCCCACTAACTTTCTTGTATACACATGGTTCATACACATTTTTGACAAAGCCAAATGATTTGACCGTTTTGTCAAAATGTATGTTCCAACTTTAGGATACTTGTTCGAGTCCATAAATGGACCTTTGGAGCTTGCAAACCTTTTACTCAATCTCTTTGGATGTAAAACCTTGTGGTTGCTCCATACAAATATTTTCTTCAATACTACTATTGAGAAAAGTGATTTTCACATCCATTTGCCATGTCTTATAGTCATAATATACAGCTATGGCTAGTAAGATCTGAATGGATTTAAGCATAGCGACTGGTGAAAAGGTTTTCTCGAAATTGAAACTGAGTCTTTAAGTGTAACCTTTTGCCACTAGTCGCACCTTAAAAGTTACTATTTCTCAATCTACCCCAAGTTTTCATTTATCTATCCACTTTCAACCAATAGAAAGTATTTTGCTTGGTAGATCTACCAAAGTTTGTACTTTATTTAATCATATAGAGTCCATTTTGGATCTCATGGCAACAAGCTAACGTCCTGAATCTATGTCTGACATAGCTTCCTCATACGTCTTTGGATCATCATCCGATTGACCTGTCTCATGAAAAAATCCAAACCTTTCAAGTTGCATCTTAATTTGGTCTGACCTTCTCAAAGGTTGTGTAATAGGTTTTTGCAATTCTATTATTTCCATCGCTTGTGGGATTTCTTGATCATCTTAAACAATATCAAATTCAATGGCGACGCCTTTTAATCCAATAGAAATTTTTTTTTCTGAAAAATGGGCATTCCTCGAGACAAACACCTTTTGTTCCAAGGGATCATAGAAGTAATAGCTCATAGACTCTCTTGGGTATCCTAGAAACTTGCACAAAATAGATCTACTATCTAATTTATCCCTCATTGTTCATCTTATGTAGGCAGGAGATCCCCAAACCTTTAGATAGTGGTAAGAAGATGCTTTGCCATGCCATATCTCATATGGTGTTTTTGGCACCGACTTTGAAGGTACTATATTTAGTAGTCTTACAACTGTTTCTAAGGTGTATCCCTAAAAGGATATGGGTACATCAAAAAAACTCATCATGGAACGTACCACATCAAACAAGGTACGATTTTTTCTCTTAGCTACTTCATTAAGTTGGGGTGTGCCGGGTGGAGTCCATTGAGAGAGAATCTCATTCTCTTTAAGATAATCTAAGAATTTAGCACTTATATATTCCCCCTCGATTCGATCAAAGGACTTTAATACTAAGTCCTTTCTACTTTTCTACTTTATTCTTATACTCTTTGGACTTTTCAAAGGCTTCAAACTTTTACTTCATACGATACACATGTTTGTACTGACTATGGTCATTAGTGAAAGTGATGAAGTAAGAATACCCACCTTCCCTACTAACCCTTGGTGGTCCACAAACGTTTGTATAGATTAAATCTAAAAGACTTGTGGATTGCTCCATTTGTCCTACAAAGGGAACCTTGGTTATTTTTCTCTTTAAACAAGATTCACAAGTGGAAAGGTCCTTAATGCCACTGACTTTTAGTACTTTGAGAGCTTCCAGCTTGCTCATCCTATTTTTAGAGATATGGCCAAGTCTTGCATACCACAAAATGGCATCTTCTTGTATATCTTGCTTTCTCTTATTTGTGTGAGCGTGCATTAGAGGAGTGGGAAAATCAAGCATGTATAATCCATTAAATAATATATCTTATGCAATTGAGGAACCAATCCTTAATGTTTTCAATTTCCCATTTGATATTGAAAACTTAAATCCTTCATTATCCAAAATAGGAATTGAAACAATGTTCTCAACAAGATTAGGTACATAGTAAATTAGATCAAGAACAATAAAAGAATTTTCTAAGTCTAGTGTTATTACACCTTAGACTTTGGCCGCAACTCTTACTTTATTTCCAAGGTGGAGGATCATATTCTCTTCACGTAGACTCCTTTTTCTTTTCATTCCCTACAAGGAATTATAGAGGTGAGAACTACATGCAGTATCAAATACCCTTAAGGAAGAATTAGCAGTCAAATACTCCTCAAAGAAATATATACCCTTCTCAAGAGAAGCTAGGTAAGCTTTGTAGTTTCTTTTCCAATGACCCTTTTCATCACAATGGAAACAATTTGCATTGGTTTTAGCTTTTTTTTTTAACTCTCTCAGAACTCTTCTTGGGTTACTTCCCTTTTGAGGAAAACTCTTCTTCCTTTTACCTCTCTTTCTAGAGCCTCTAGGACCCTTCAACTTGGAGAAGGATGCCATCATAAGAGGTTTTTCTTTTCTTATTGTCGCCTCTGCAGTCATTAACATGTTCACCAATTCATTGATCGTAACTATTTTCTTGGACATATTAAAGTTCACAATGATTTGGTTGAACAAGGGTGGCAATAATTGGAGGATCAAATCCATTTAAAGGTTAGTATCCATGATCGCATCAAATTGTCCAAGCTTTTTGATAGGTTCAATCATCTTTAGCCCAAGACCATGGACACTAGTCCCTTCACTCATCCTTGTCCTAAAGAGCTCCTTAGATAAAGTAAACCTTTTGTGTTTTGTTTGAATACCATACAACTTCTATAGGTGTGAGTAAATCTCAAAAGCATATTTCATGTGTTCATGAGTATTTTGGAGCTCATTAGTCATAGATGCCAACTTGAGGCATCAAACTTGTAGATCATCATCCACAAATTTCATGAACACTTCACGAACCTCATTGGTTGCATCATCACCTAAAGTGTTCGGTGGACTTTGATCAAGAACATATGTCCTCTTATCAGAGTTAAGAATTATCTTAAGGTTTCTCAACCAATCTTAAAAGTTAAGCTCAGTAAGTTTATTGATTTTCAAAATGCTTGCGAGTGAAATTTTAGCCATTTGTTGGTTGAAGATTACAAAAACTCTACCTAAGGTGAAAAAAGAGAATAAGTATGTGATTGAGTTTGATATTAAAAAAAATATGTTCATAGTCTTTCAAGAGTGTTTTTCTTCCACTATTTTATCAAATCCTTCACCCCAAGAAAAATTTGGGAAATTCAATTTTCTAGTACGAATCAAAACCCCAATAACTTGTTAATAGACCACCGTGACCGAGTGCTATCCCCAAACAATCAAAGAGTAAGCAACTTTTGCTAATTGCATCTCATGCAACTCTTGATATATTTTGCCTCACTTTTCATATAAACCCATGTGATCGTGTGCCATCTATTCTACTACATGTCAAGTCAAACCCACCAATCAAACTTTATCTCAAGATGGCCTCACAACATCCCCTATGATTGAATGTCAATGCGTGTGGGTTCCCAAGGCAAAGGTGCCTCTCATGCTAAGTGTATGCTCACATCTTTTCTCTAAGTGTGACTCCATGACCGAGTGCCATCACACAAAATTGATAGCATCATCATGGCATACACTATTGGTGGAAGGCTTAGATTAATTAAAACTCTTTTAATTTGTATCCATTTTGACTTAATATTTGAAAATACTTAGACATTCTAAGTAGAGGTTTTTGCTTGCAAAGATCTCATTATTTTATCTTTTTATTTAGGTTCTCTATATACTAATCATGCATCAATAGGATATGCAAAGTGTAAATAAATAAATGTGTATGGCATACTCTTAGGGTAGGATGACCATGAGCCTAACCAAATGATGCATTTCGAGCCATATGTGCATCACTTCAGTTGATTTAAAGTGAGTTTAATTAAACCAAACTATTACATGAGTGCATCCCATATATTCATAGGTCTTCAAATAGCCTCCATGCGTTCATTGGACTCCTTGCTCTATGCAACATTTATATAAAATGGAAATTCTCGCTCTTAGTAGTTCTACTCTCATAACTTTTACAAAATAGAACAAGAGGCATGCAAGCCCCATTTAATACAACCCATTTCAACAACTTTGAAATAAATAAAATCAATTTAAAAGGCTCATGATTGTCCTCATTCATTCACCATTCATTCAATAATTAAATGAACAATAAATAAATCTAAAATTAATAATTAATTCCAACAATTAAATGCTTATCTCTTAAACAAATAATTGAACCAAGTATAACACTTATACCATTAATTGGAGATCAACTTTAACCAATTTTCAAAAGCATGCAAATATATTAAACATAATTTTGAGACATAGCACAACACTTGTACAATTAATGTGTGTAGTGCAAAAACTTGTTGAGCATTAAAGGAGTTGAGAAAACAACTTAAAGTTCACCAAATACCCCTAAAATTGGACTGCCTAGCAGCCTTTGGCACACGGTTGGATAGCCTATGCGCATAGCGTGTGCATGCGGCCAAGGCAGCGCCCAAGTGGTTGCTAGCAGCCCCTGTTTTTGGGATTCATAGTTTGCCAAGTGTGTTCTTCACTCAATTTTCATGCACCGACAACTTTAGCACATGTTCTCAATATTATTACAGATATTTAAGATTAATTTCTAGGTTCAAAACACCTTTTAAAATTGAAAATTCAAGTGCTCAAAACATGCTTTCAAAAATTAGGAAAAGCAATAATCAAATTCTTCAAAATCTCTAATGAAATTCTAATCACATTGGATCCAAAATTGACCAAAATTCTTTCAATCATAAATCAACATGCTATATCAACATATAACATCAATTAATGCTAAATCACCATTCAAAATTAATCACTATGAATTAAAACACACTAACTACATGAATTAACACTTAAATCATATAATAACATGCTTTCAATTCATTAGTCAAGGAGCCAAATTCAAATAAAAAAAATTCTCCAATCCATCAATTGAATCGAGAATATGGTGATGAAGATCAATCCATCACATGAATCAATCAATTAAATAAAATCCAAATCTAAGAATGATTTAAGCTTCGATACCACTTGAAGGCAAGATAGGCATTAGGATCTATAATCAAAACTTCAAAACATAAAGTAACTAGTGCCCACATGAAAAATAAGGATCAAATCATGCCTTGGATTCATATATAGATAGAGGATTACCTTGATAAGAAAATTCGAGAAGAGACAAGTGAACACTTCACTGATTCCAAAAACTTGCTGCTCGTGGCATAATGAAAGGATTGCAACGATCTCCCTACCCAAGCACCTCCAAAAATTATGAAAACATTACTGGAGATATCCAACACCTTGAAGAACCTCCATTAAAAAATTTAGATTGATTGGCCATTTTGAACGTCTTAGAGAAAATTGTAAAATCGGACTTCGTGCAGGTAGATCTCCAGAAATTGAGCAAGCCACACATGTCTTACCTCTATTGGAGAATTCCTAGTTCTCTTGTCCATAAGATGGAATAGGACCAGAGAATTGATAATAGAGGTGACAAAAAATTTGTAGGTAGAAGAAGAAAGAAGCTAAGCTTTTAAGTCATGAAATGCTAGCTTGCAAGATGGTTTTTTTGGAGGGAAATGAAGAATCTGATCCTTCACACCTAAAGCACATGTATCATTCTCTCTCTAGTCGAGTCCTCATCTATATCTATATATAGATCTGGAATTGTGTGATGCCATGGTGGCACCACACATTCCATGAAAGGGGGCGGTTAAGTGAGGTGCTTAGGTGGCAAAAATGGAATCCAAAGTTAATTTAACTTGCATATTAATTACATTCAGAATCTCATTTCAAATTAATTAAGACGCCATCTCAAATCTCATTTAAGTCTTCCCTCCAAAATTTATTCCTCCTAATTAATCAAATTAAACTCTTTAATTTAATTAATTATGCTTTTTAATTAGCTCTTTAAGTCAAACTAGCTTAACTTTTTAAGCTCAATTGTTAACTTAACTCTTTAAGTTAACTTGATCAATTGATGGTCATGTTGGCACCAAATAATTAACTCTTTAATTATTGGTCTAATTTAACTCTTAAATTAGTTGATTAATTTTAACACTTAAATTAATCAAGCTAAAATTGACCTTCAAACTTGGTACCAAAATTCGGTCCCTTAGGAGAGATCTTTTTCTAACTCCTTAGAAAATTCTCTTTATCAATTTGGAAGCTAATTGAATTTTGTATGTAACCTAATAGGTTCTATCATTCATTGGACATGGGTTTACAACTCTTTGTGATTTTTGAATATCACATATTCATTCTAGTTTAAAACTCTTTCTAAGCTAGTCGACTCAATTCAATTAATATCATTAATTGAAAAGCACCTAATCTCCATGGTCGATGTCCAACCTCAAGCCAATGGAGCCCAACTAATTTGGCCGAAATGAATATTTTGGAGAACCATCATCACTCTACACGTGCCGTGCAAATACAGTCCTTTTGTCTCCTATCTCCTGAAAGAGACCTAGGGCAAGATATTTGTCAGCTCCTTAATAACCTTAATACTATATCTCTATTCTCAATGTTCGATTCCATTTGTGTGACCTTACCTTTGAAAAACTCTTTTTTCAAATTGTCATACCACCTTGCACAAGAATTTTTTGAAATCGATAATTATAGAACACATAGGAGATGTACTTGCCTTTCATAATAGCGAAGAGTTAGATTCTATCTTGGATCTCACAAAGCTCCATGCCAAGTAGCTCATACCTAATCTCAACCTGAAAAACCTGCTAAGTAGTTAAAGATAAGTCAATGCATGAGGATCGAACATAAGGTTACCATGGATTCTTAAGTCAGATGACTAATAATATGCATTAGCATAAGCAGGAGAACTAACCACTACCAACTTGCCACTTAGACTAGCTACTCTAATAAGTACCTACAACATGCACCCATATCTCATACAGTTGCTCATAGAATGAAGCAATCTCCAACCCTTGGATTTATCCATCGTTAATGTAAGCTTATTTGGATCTTAGATGCCCTGTCTCATAAGATCCTATGACTTAGAAGATTTAAGATCACGATCGTGAGAGACTTGTTCCATGGTCACCAAACCAAGTCCTATAGTCTTAGGTGATCTAAGAGCTTCATCCAAATTCAAGTGAAGTATAATAAAGCATAAGATGAAGGTGGCCATATAGCAAATATCATTCAATCGAGATTATTTTACAAGGTAATAGTTTATAGAAGGCCAATCTCATTGGCTTGTAGGGTATTATTCTAACACAAAATACAAGAAACTAAAGTGAGGGGACTGAAATAAAAATTTGGGGTTAATTTGTAAGGCAGTTAAAAGCTGTAGGGGTAAAGTGAAAGTGGTGGAAATATTTGGGGTGGCTGGTGCAATTAAGGAAAATTTAGTTTATGTTTATAATTGAAGGACAACATTTTCTCAAATTCTCATAAATGTACCCTCATCTTACATAGCTTGATTTTGCTTCACTTCACCTTGAAACTTAGTTCTGAATTGATATCCTTATTCCTTACTTTATAACAAACAAGACCATACAAAATTTTCTCAAAAATAACTGAAGAAAATGGTTAGTTGAGTGGTTGGTGGTGAAAGGTGGTCGATGGAAGTCGACTGTGAGTTTTATCAACTGAAACTTAGAGATAGTAGGTGGACTGTGTAGAGCTCAACTTGGGGAACATTTTAACACCTTTAATTTAAAGTTTGGTCATTGGAGAAGAGAAAATTGAGAATGAGGAGATGTGACGGTGGGTGATGGCACACGTGCCACCTTAGGTGAAATTCATTGATGAGGAGAAAAAAGAAAGATAAAATTGAGGGGTTTGATTGGGCTCAGTGTGGCAAGTTTTTAGATAATGTTGGTTGAGCTTCGAAGGTGGTCAATGGCAGCCCTATTACAGAGGCTAGAAAATCTCATTTCGAGTGCATTGGGATTGAAATTGGACTCATATTAAGCTTAAACTCAGTTCAATTGGGTAAATTTCAAGCTTTATTGAATTAATTTACCTCAAATATATTTAAATTCAATCCTTAATTATATTTGAGTTGGAATTGGACCTTGATTTAAATAAAATAACCTTATGAATAAGCTTTTAATTGTTAGACCTTTAATTGTAAACTTAAATACAAACCCTAATTGGTACAAGATGAATTAAATTAAATTAAATAGCTACTATTGAGAAAATTAAAATTAATAGTGCTTACCCCAGAAACTTGATTGTAGAAGTTAAGTGAGATAACCATAATAACATTAAGAGCTACAATAACACTACCCCTAGCTGCTTAAAGATAGCAACGCCCCTAATAAACTAGTTGCTCATAACTAAGGAATACGAGGACCTTCTTAAGAAGAGAGAACATTATTATAACTAAATACAGGCAATGTGGTACTATTGGAATCAATTTTTGATACTATGTTTAATGAAATTAGGCAAGGAGAGCCCAGGTATTACTAATAATCAAGAGAGTGTCATCTGACAAGAACTTTCAACTGAGCTTATATTGGCTTTCATTGCTGGGAAAAGAACAGATATAATTGTTATCGTGTCTTTATTGTTTACTCCTAATTGTGTTTAGATTTGATCATTGTTGTTTATTTGTTCTATAATATTCATTGACTCTTGGATTAAAATTGATAATCTATTAAAAGTATTCTATTACTCTTGATTCTTGAGTCGTTATTGATCAAATTTGCTATGAAACTTCATCTCATGCATGTATGCTAATAAAAATGTCACTATTGTTCAATCGTGTCTTGATTATAAATATTCATTTGCTTGTGATATATTGATCCTTGATTCCTATGATACTTTTGATAGTTTATTTTGTCTTCTCTACGATAATTCTTGAACTATACCTACTTGAGACTCTTACTTGTTTAAAATTGTTGAGTTCTGGGTGTGTACATGAGTTTTGATAAATTAAACTATTTGTGAAAATAGTACTCCATATCACCCATTCCCTCTAAGTACTTTTGTTAATATTGATTTATAGCACAAATGTGAAATTGATGATTGTTTTGAGAAAGCTAAAAATGATTTCAAAATATCACCATGTTGTTCTAGAAACTAGCCTAGTATTGAATTTATTGTGTGTTAGTTAACATGGCAAAGTAAGATATTATTTGAAATGTTGTTGGACATATTGTACGACAAGTATGAATATGTTTGGTACTATTAGGAATATGCCCTGGGATCAATTACGAAAGATGGCTAGGTGGGAAGACCGTGGTGACAAATCTTTTGGTTGATACCTATACATGATGTACACAACTCAATCTTATAGCCAACTAGAGATAGTTGTCTATGAATTGATAAGGCATGCAGCTAGCTATGCCTAATGTTTGATTATTTATCTTAGCCGACCGCTCAAAAATTGGAGGAATAAGAATTTTCATGTTTTCGAAAGTGGAGTAATGAGCTAGAAGAACCACCAACAGCTTAATTGTGAAAATATTTACTAACTTATAAATGTTTAATCTCCTTTCACTATTAGTGATTCTCTATACTTGAAATGAATCTTGTACTATTGTGAACACCTTGAGAATTCTATCGGTTATTTCATTAATTGCTTGTCATAGTTCTTTGTGTTGTTGTTACCTTTTATTATTAACTCACTAAGTCCTTCGGACTTGTGGTTTGTATTGTTTCATCATGTTATTATTCCTAGATAAGGATCCATAAGAGCCATAGGGGATAGGCTCGATGGTACATGGTGTACATAATATTTCATGATGTATGTAGATAATGGTAGAAACTACTAAGGACTCTTGTATTTGTAACATATCTTGATGATATCTACTTTGGTTGTAATAGTTCTGTATAGATATAAACTGCCAGTAACTGACAAGTATGAAAGATTTTAACTCTTTAGAATGTTTACATTTCCTTATGTATATCGAGTGGTAATTGTTAGTATGGTAATGCTCTGACTAAGGGCACCTACTTCTGGGTTGGAGCATTACAGATAACAAGTATCGATCAAGAATAAGTACAAAACAATACAGGATGAGAACAAATGCAGAACAATAACAAGTATCGATCAAGAGCAAGTACAAAATGATAACACTAGGAAATTTTGGGGGTCAGAACTAACTCATATAATAGTGAAATTAAGAACTAACTCTCACAAGGGTTTACAAGTCAATTAACAGTTCACTAGCACATACGCAATCAATTATAGATTTCAATAAACATGAGCAAGTATAGTTCGAGCACATTTTACCCTTACAGGGGATTTTCCACAAAATCCAATAGAAATATTCGAGGCTAAAGTGATAGACCCTTATCTTCATAATCCCAGATACAACAACTGTAGTTAGCAGCCTATTGGTCCATGAAACCCACTTTGTCATCACCTAACCAAAAGAGTATATTTACAATTAAAATTCACATTCAACCTTAATTTTACTAATATGCTATCAATAGTCCAGAATTATTATTTAACCGATAGCATGATAGTTTTGGGACTTAAAATATACTATCTACCTAAAATGGCTAATAAAGTTGTTGGTGCCAAAATAATTCTAGTTTTCATATCAAATCTAGTAACAGAACATAAACTAGTTCCCAATTACATTTTTAACCTTATATCAATATCCTATATCAAAATAATTGGTCCAGATATCTAATTATACTGATTATTTCCACTTAGGTCTCAATTTCTAAATTTAGGGTTTTCTTACTCAAATAACTCAATAAATCCCCAATTATCATAATTTGATGCAAATTTGGGTCCAAGAATCCAACATCATCTATGTATGTAACAATATTACTGCTAGATATAGTTTAGAATTGTTATTCAAAACCACAAGAGTTATAATTGGGTGAAAATGCACAAAAACCCTAAACTCAATACCGATCTTTACCCCCCAAAATGCCCAATTGAAACCTTGAAACCATGAACTAAATATACTACAGTGATCACCACAATGAGGGAAAGACTCTGCCTAGAGCTGCTGCTGCCTGAAAATGCTAAAACCACAACCAGTCACTACGTTTTGTCCTTCTAAGTCCAATGCTCCAATTAGTCTAGAGTTTTGCCGCTAAAATGGTCCTTAACCATGACCTAAAGCTTCCATCAATAATATTGCATTACACCTCCATACATAGCTACCAATGTGATGTCTAAGCCAAGCTTTTTCAAAAATGCTACCCAAAACACCCCTCTATTGCTACCTCATTATTGATCACCACCTTCCCATCATGGCCAAGTTTTGGTTTCAAAGCTATGGTGGCTCGCCGATGTTGGGTATGTGTATATGGTGGTGATAGGGTGCTGGTGATGAGAGGTAGTTGGTGGAGTTGGGTAATTGAGATGGTCGTGAGAGAGAGAGAGAGAGAGAGAGAGAGAGAGAGAGAGAGAGAGGTGATGCGGTGAAGCTAGGGAAGAAAATGGGAGAATGGGGTGGAAACGCAATTGACACATATACATAGGCTATTTTGTAGAAATTATAGATTAGCCCACAAAGAAAATCTATTTAATTCAATTCAGCCCCTTTCAATTATATAAAACATAGCTTGACTGGGTTAACTTTAACCCTTTAATAGAAACCCTAAAGTTTTCAAATTTAGTTCAATTAAGTTTCAATAATTACCAATTGACTCCAAAACTTTCTAAAATAATTAAATTAAGTAAAATTCATAAATTAATTATGAAAATATGTAACAAACATAAATCATGAAATAATTAGGGATGCTACACACCTTCCCCCTTGAAAGAATCTGGCTTGCTAGATTCCCACCTAAATACAGAAAGAGTTTGGGATATTGCTGGCACATGAGATCTCCTTGTTTGCATGTACCATCTTCCATTTTGTGGTTGCATCATAACATCTTTACTTAAGGAGTCCTCTGATTCCTAAGCTCTCAGGACTTTCTGTCCAAGATATAAATTAGTTGTTCTTTGTATGTTAGATTGCCCTTCAATTGCATACTCTCAGGTGACATGACGTGTGAAGGATCATGATAGGATTTTCAAACTTGTGATACATGAAAGACATCATGTATTTTGATCAGGTCTTGAGGTAGTATAAGATGGTAGGCTACTGGTTTAATTTTTCACACACTTTATATGGCCCAATTGATTCCTTCATTTCTTCCCTATGTACCAATCTTTACCTCTCTCTTTGACGATAAACTCGAGCTAACAAAAACCTTGAGATTATATATCAAATTGCTTTTCTCTCTATGGTGAACACAATGGTATGATTTTCTCCTCGAACCACCTAATGTAGCGGCTAAAAATTGCACTCGAAAACTCTACTATGGTGGAGCTCGACTGCGAAACTTCACCAGTGATAGAATTTAGGATATGGATAGTAAGTTTGGAAGGTCTTTACTTAAGAATGAAGATGGTTGGCTTTGAATAAGGTTTCAAGTGACGACAATGATAGAATTGGAAGAAAATTGATACGGTGAAGGAGGAGATCAAGCAACTTTCAGATGGCAATTGAAGGTTATTTCAATAGAGATTGGAGAAATTAATTGAGGGGGTTTGATTTTTAGGGCTAAGATGGGTCTAGTGGTGGTGGTGTTAACTAACTCCAATGACAGTGGCGCGGTGGCAGTCTTAGGATAGTATCTTTCTCTCATCACTGTGATCATAGTGGTTCTTTTGGTTCATGAGCTTGAGGTTTTGATTGAGCATTTTAGGGTAATGATCAGGTTTGGGCATTAAGGTTTTATATCGTTAAAATTCATATAAATTTTGTACTTCAAAAAAAAAGTTAAGAAATATGTACCAAGTGATGGTCTCTATACACATGTATGGACCTTGTTTGAATCAATGGACCTGGATCTATATTGATATATGTTAAATTTGGTATTTATTGAGAATATTTAAGTAAGAAAACCCTAATTTTGGAGATTTAAGACTTAAGTGGAAATAATTGGGATAACTAAGATATTTAGACTATTTATTTTGATTTAGGATACGGATGTAAGGTTAAATTTGTAATTGAGGAATAGTTTATGTTTCATTATTAGACTTGATATGAAAATCGAGACTATTTTGGTAATAACGACAATATTAGTCATTTCATAATAATAGTATCGTTTAAACCCTAAAACTATCATGTTAATTAGTTAATTAGTTATTTTAGGCTATTAATTGTTTAATTGTGATTATTAGGATTGAAATGTGGATTTTGATCGTATATATACTATTTTAGTTAGGTGACAACAAAATGGGTCCTACAGGTTAATAGGCGGCGACAACATTTATGAGAATTCAGAGGTGAGGGTTTGCCACTCTAGCCTTGATTCTTTCTATTATTTCTTGTGGAAAAATCCTTTTGAGGGTTAAATGTGCTTGTACTATACCTGCTTGCATTTATTGAAATTTGTATTTACTTAAGTTTTTGCTTGTTATCCGTTAATTGACTCGTACACCCTTGTAAGGGTTAGTGCTTGATTATCTTCTAATATGAGTTTATTCTTGTCTATTCTAGTGCCTAGGACTTTTTCTTGTTATTGTCCTATATTTGTTCCCATCCTGTATTGACTTTTAACGGTTCTATATATCGCTTATATTACCTTATTGGCAATTTGCTATATGAAAAAAAGTTTCGGATTATGATTCTCGATAGTTATGCTTAGGACATGTCGATAAGTTATTCCCTACTATTATGTTTGACATGTGCTGATAAGTTATTCCCAACTGTTATGCTTGGAACGTGCTAATAAGTAGTTCCTAGCTGATATGTTCGGGACGTGCTGACAAATATGACCAATTGATTGATTGATTAACTAATTAACTATTTGACTATCTAACTAACTGATTGCCTGACAGGCCGACTGAGTGCTTAACTAATTGATTGATTGATAGATCGACTGGCTGACTAGAATAAGGAGCATTGGATATGCATGTTATGTTATGATCTGTTGGACTACATATGCTACTTGGATTTGCTTGATCACACTTGTATCTTAACTATTTGTAAACTATTGTGGAGCAATTAGGAATGAGAGATTCCTATTTTCTAAACTTGTTATTGCCTGTATCTTGAAATGTACCAATTTAATTGTTAAATTCCTATTGTTTATAATTACTATTATTGTTCACTATGTCCTTTGACTTACCTCATTTTATCTTAATTTCTTAGACAAAGCTGAGTGATGAGCTTGGACTCTAGGTTGGATTGGCAAGTACAATTTTGTAATGGAATAGATATGTGTAACTATTTATGCGTATATTTAGGCTTTTGTATAATTTAGAGATGTTGTGATATGTAGGATTGAATTAATATCTATGGTATGTATATAATGCTATGTGATGAATGTTTAAGAACCACTGTTGGTAAGTATTTAGACTTATTTTGTATGTTATGGGATAATTTAAGGCTTGTATATAGTACTTGTGAAGGTTGCTTAAGTTGAAATCCACTGCTATTTCTGATAAGTTAGAAATGTTTATGATGAGCTTATAGCATGTTTATGGATTTTGAGCTTTTCTAGTAGTAGTGCATGATGGCGGATGGTAGTCCATGGCAATGGCATGGCAGCGACCTCGAGACAATATCTTCGACTCATCGCAGTGATCATAGTTGTGCTCTCAATTTGTGGTCTTGAGGTTCAAGAAAGAAATCTTGGGTAAAGAAATGGATTGGGAATTGTATATATACACATGTTGTACCATTATCTCGTTAAATCTTGTATTATGCAAGAATGAAAGATTAAAAAGTGATTAACATGTATATTTTCCATGCATGGAGTATTGTATACTTAATGGACCCGAATATGTCTCGTTACATGTCTAAATATGGACTAAATGAGTTTACTAACCGATTAGACCTGACTTCATGGATTTAAGACCTATGTGGCAATTGTCGGGACTGATTATGAAGAGTTAAGCTATATTGTGATTTTGGGACAATATTATGAGAATGATTAGGTAATTGAGAATTAGTTTATTCTCCGTTATTAAATATGATATGAAAAATGGGATTATTTTGGCGATAACAACTTTACTAGCCATTTTGGGCTGATAGTACCGTTTGAATTTAAAACTATCATGTTAATTAGTTAATTAATAAATTTGAACTATTAATGGTTTAATTGTGAATATCAGGATTGAATGTGAATTTGATTGTGAAAATATTATTTTGATTAAGTGACGACGAAGTGGGTCCTGCAGATCAATTGGTGGTGATAGCATTTTGGGATTATGGAGGTAAGGGTTTGCTACTATGGCCTTGATTTTAACTATTAATTCTTGTGGAAAACCCTTGTGAGGGTTAATTATGCTTGAACTATACTTGCTCACATTTATTAAAATCTGTAATTGATTGTAGTTTTGCTTGTGATTCATTAAGTGACTTGTATACCCCTGTGAGGGTTATACTTGATTGTCCTTTGATGCGAGTTCATTCTTATTCATTGTGGCGCCTAGAACTTCCTAGTGTTGCCTATCTTGAACTTGTTTTCAATTGGTACTTGTTATTGTTCCATATTTGTTCCCACCCTGTATTGTTATTAAATGCCTTGTCAACAAAATTTGTTAATTGGTACTTGATATATTACTGGGGACTTTTTGAGCTGAGTGCCAATCCTAGTGGAATGCTTAGATATTTGAGACACACCAAGCAGCTCGCTTGGGTGTCAGCAATATGCTGAGCAGTTCGCTTACATATCTATGATACGCTAAGTAGTTCGTTTAAGTATCTACTATGTGCCATACAATCCGTATGGACACCTATTATATACCAAGCTATCACGCTTTGGTAAAAGTACTTGATTGATTGGAATAAGGAGAATTAGATATACATATTATGTAGTGATCTATTGGACTGCGTATGTACTTGGGATTGCTTGAATTCAATTGTGTGCATTCTACTTAGGGAGCAACAAGGATGGTGTATTTTTTTGACCTAGTTCGGGCTAATATCCAAGGCGAACGAGCTGATGGTGATACCTCCCATAGTAAACCAGTTGAGTTGGCTAATGGCGATACCTCCCATGGTAAATCAGTTGAGGTGATCGGGCCATTCAAGCCGACATCCAAAACTCCCGAGCTAGTACCTACTAGAATTCTTGAATTTGATGATGCTTGTTTGTTGAACTTGTTCTTGCTTGAATTGCACTGGGAATAGATTCAGAATATATTACCAACAAATGAGAATTACATGGAGAGCTTTAGCAAAATTAAAATAAATACTTACTTCCCTTACAATTATCCAAGATACAAAATAAATTAAGGGCAAGTATTCTCAGAATAAAAAGAGAAAGTAAACCAAGATACAAGATATTAAGCCCAAGATTAATTGAATAGCCTCTTGAAAGCTCATCCAACTTCGGCTCAAAAGTCATCTTGAAATACCCACATTGAAGCCCCGCTAGAAATAAGTTGCAATTTAAAGCCTCCAATTTTGACCGCCAAATTGAGGAAGGATTGGCGGAAATCCAGCCAAAAACTTGGAGCTGCAAAACTACAATTCAAGACCCAAGAAAAGCAATGACAGCAGGCCCCCGAGAAGTCCAATTTAGACTCCCAAGACCGCAAATATTCTAGAATAGGCAGTAATTTTGATCTTCAATTTAATTGAAGAACAGATCTGGCACCGGGCCCACAATTCCGCAATTTTGACTACCAATTCGGTTATTGACTTCCAAGTCGGCAATTTTGACTTCCAATCAAGATCCCATTCCAGCGAAAATTGAGGTTCACGGAATACTTCAGCGTGGCTCGAAACCCCTAACCAGCAAAATAAATTGTGCAAAATAAAGAGTAATTTGCAGCTCAATTCCGAGACCATGGATCGAGTCTACGCTTCGGCAAACAAAAACAGATTAATGGCGCCCAACCAATGCGCCAAATAGGTGCAAATTTGACTCCCTGTTGCAACAATAAAATTTGAAATAGCTACCAGACCAAGGTTCAAACCTCACTTTAACAATTTCAGCATTTCAGAGCCCATAAGTCTCAATTCAAATGTGCAGCCAATTAACCGAATTATTCCAATTTCCAACTCAAAACTCAATAAATCTGAAGCCATTCACCTGAAGTCAAGAAAATTCGAATTGACAGCATAGGCATTTTCAAAGAGTGCCAATTAGAAAAACAATTCTGCCAAAGCAAACTACAAAAAACTCCTCCAAATAATGGTTCCTCCCAAATTTGCTCTACACAATTCTGATACCTGATTTCCACAAAATAGAGAAAGTTGCTGTCAAAAAAGCAACCATCCATCTCATCCAATCAACGACTTCCATGTGCATCATATAAATACCAAATGCTGACTTATTTCACATGCACAGCAATGTTTTGATTTAGCAGCAAGAGAGTGCAACCCGCTCTATCTAAGTGATATGCAAGTTCAAGCAGCAACAATCTGAAATCATCAATAAAAACAGATCCACGATGACAGCAGTAAAATCAACTCGCTGACCATTTATTTTCTGTGCAGAAGCAAGATAGAAGACCAAACTATGTGAGCAATACAATCATTTTTCACCACATGAACAAATTCTGAACCATTCCAGAAAACCAAAAACAGAAGGAATCGCTTATGACTCCAAGTTCAATAGCAGTAAAATCCAAAACAGACATTCACCAACCATTATACTAGATATTAAGCTGCATAAGCCCGCAAATAGGTATATACAAACAGACAGCCGTTCTAGCATCCCAAGAAGCAGAGAGAGAGCTTAAAAGGAAACATCCAAAAAATAGTCCCCAAAACAGCCAGGAGACCAAATGCCCAAATTGTCAAAATAGAATTCAGCCCCACTCTTTTTTGCATTCTTACCAAAAGAATTCGAAACAAGTTTCTATCCAAAACTCATCAGAAGCTGCAATATGGACCAACAAATAATACACATTCATCATTAGCAATACTTATTTTCAAGTCTCTTAGATTTTCTCCTACTGATGGATTCCATTTCAAAATGCTCGTCCTCGGATTCAGTTCTAGGGACATTGATGGCATCCTTGGCATCCTCAAAGATATCTTTTATAGATGATTGTGATAAAGGATCAAAACTAGATTCCTCATCAAGATTAGGAGAGAAGTGTAGGATTTGTAATGAAGTAGCTACCTCAGAGGAAAGATGAGAAGGGAGATGAGATGGAGAGTTTGATAAAGGAAGGGAATAGGAAGGGGAAGAGAAAATAAAATTCTCGGAAGAGGGCAGAAGAAGTTGAAGAGAAGAGTGAGAAAGGTTAGAGACCCCCAATCGCTTGTCAAACAACCTATTAAGGCCATGATAACATACACCATTGCTATCAATACAGAAGGGCTGGTTGACATTAGAATTAACCAAGGAATTACACAAATCAGGATCATTGTAAGCAGCGTCATGGGCAAAGTCAGATTTCTTCATCACAGAATTTCCCAAATCATTGGAAACATTTTGCACTTCTACATTATTCTCAACAGTCACATACAATTCATTAGCTGCACTATTCTCTCTAGGTTTCTTGGAGCTAACTTTATCAAAAGCTTTATCAATTAAAGCAGAAAATGTATTCCTCACCTCAATAGGATTTTGAATCGAAGCATCCTCTTCTCAAATACCATTGGAATCTTTTTGCGCTTAGAATCCTGAACCAGATTGATATCTTCTGGCAGTGGAGCAGTTAAATCAACTTCAATGCAAATTCTAGCAAAGTTAAGTCTAGAACGGTCCTTCGTATGCTCATCCAATTTTAGAGGATTACCTAAGTATTGACCAAGAATAATTAATGCCTTACAATTATACAAGTGAGGAGGGAGTTCAGGAAACCTTACCCATATCGGAGCTATGGAGGATTCAAAGCTTCCATCGAAATCACGGGTCCATTTTAGAAGATGGATAGTCAGACCATCCAAAAGACATTCATGCTTCATCCATATAGAGGAGTAATCAAACGCATTTTGTAGCAAAATTAGCACGTGTTTTTGGTTGAAGGCACGAACAGAGAAGCTCCCAGATAATTTTTGTTCTTCAAGATAAGATACAGGAGTGCGGAATTTTGGTAACCCATATGAGAATTTACCAACAAGCGTGAAACAAAGAGGATTTGCAAGCTCGCTCACCTCTTCGCTGGAGAGAAAAACAGTTTTCTCTCCCTCCCACTCGCTGATTCTGCCAAACCACGATCGACGGTGGGGAGGGTCCGATTTAACCAAAAAGTTAAAGAAGAATCAGTGTTAAGATGACAGGGTAGAGAGAAGCGAGAGCATTTTCTCTCCCTAGCCAAGATTTTATTTCTCTCATGAATTAGTTCATACTTACCTTGCTTGAATGTACTTGTTCATGTATTAATAATTGATTCAAAATATGTAGACATATACTCCCCTACACCGGTTACTTTTGCCTATTATTTAAGTTATCTCTCGTTAAGTTCTTTGGATTTATTCTCTCATATATTTTTTTATTTCTCAGATAGAATTAAGTGATGAACTTGAACTCTAGACTTGGACCGGTAAACACATTTTGAAATGAAAAAACATTTGTATATGTTTATGGGTACTCTTGGACATTTTGTTTTACCCTAGAGATGGTGTGATAATTCAGGTCTAAATTTTACATTTGTAGGGTGTATATATTATGTAAATATTTTGGGATTGGTTATGACTTTCATATAGCACTTTTGATGAGGACTGTTTAAGTTGAAATTCACTACTGTTTTTGATAAGTTTGAAAAGTTTGTTATGGGTCTATTGTTGTTTATGTGTTAAGAATTAAGACTGAATTGAGTGGCGTCTCAACTAAGGGCCATCGCGAGGTTGGTGCCACATGAAGTGTTGACACCGTGAATTGGGATTGCCCAGATGATGGTTGCGGAAAAAGTATATCTAGTTTAAAGTCGAGGAAGTGCAAATGGTAGCTAAATACTTAAAAGTATTTTTTAAAGAATTAAGTTCAATATCTCTACCCCACCTAGAAAAATTATTTGACCTTCTACAGGGATTAGAATCTTCCCAATGTCGGAATTAGACAAGGGCACTCCCAACTAAAAGCTAGAAAAGACCACGTAAAGCACTTACATAAAGTTCATAGGACCTTGAGAGCACGTAATTTGTACGCAAAATTTAACAAGTGCAAACCTTGAATAAATAAGGTGGCTTTTCATGGTTATATCATATCCCAAGATAGGGTAGAGGTTGATTCCTCTAAGATAGAGATGGTAGTCAACTGGAAGAGACCTAAAAATGAAAAAAGTTGTAGTTTTCTTAGCATTGTCAGCTATTAATGAAGATTTGTGCAACACTTTTCTAAAATAGCTAGCAAGTTGACTAAATTAACTCAGAAAAGTTAATTGGCAAAAATGAGAATTTGAACATGAGACAGCACTGATGGATGGAAATTCTTGAAGACTATGATTTTTCCATCACTGATCACTTGCAAAGGCAAATGTAATAGCTAATGCCTCGAGCCGAAGGGATGGAATAGCTTATTTTTTGAAAGGAAAAGCATCAGAAAGCCTAAGAACGGGTGTTGTGTCGAAATTGATACAGTAAGTAGGATTGTAGAGATAAGTTCAGTCTGAATTATAGGATGAAAGGCGATGAACCCTAAGCCAAGGACATATATAGATGTTGAAGTAGAGGAATGGTTGGAAGTTCTAGAGAGTCTGGGTTCAATATCAATAATTAAGGTGTTCTTCTGTTCCGTAAGAAATTATGTGTGCCGGAAGAAGTGAAACAGAGACTATTAGACAAGGCACACAAGTTAAGATATAGAGGCACCTAAGAGGCAAGAACATGTATCGAGACTTGAAGAAGCAATTTAGGCAAAACGTATTGAAAAACGAATGTAGACTAATTGACTAAATCTACTTATTCTCACTAGTCGGAATAGTACTCAGATGAGAATTTGTAGACCAGATTCTTTTAAGGGAGGAAGGAGTGTAACACTTCTAAATTTGGTATTTTGAGAAAATAAGGATTTAGAAATCAAAGAAAATGGTTGGTTGGATTTTAGGGCTCAAAAAATAAATAAAAAGGACTTGATTGTAAGAAAATTAAAAATTTTAGGGTCAAATTTCAAATAGAAAAGACTTGATTGGATCATGTTTTCATTATTTTGTGGGTTTGCATGGAGTTATTGTTGGTCAAAGGGGTTAATGTTAGGTACTAACTAAGTTAGAGGTTGAAATGAAAGGTTTGGAAACCTTAGAGGACCTAATTGAAGGTTGAGGAAAATTTTGGGGGTGAAATTGTAATTTTCAAAAATAATGGCATTTAAATATTTGGTCAACCTAATTTTTTTCACTTTTATCATTTTCCCCCCTATGCACTCTCACCAGCAACTTCCTTCTAGCAGTGGAACCTAGGCATATTATACACCAATCTTTTCCTCTCTTCACGGTGATCATAATGGTACCAAAATCTAGCACAACCTGCAGGTGAATCACTGAGAATTTGAGGTAAAAGGTAAGCCTACTGTAGAGCTTGTGGAGCAACTTCATTAGTGGACAAAGTTGACTTCTAGATGGTGGTTTTTGTTCGGTTTAGCTCAAGAATAAGGATGGTAGCTTTGGATTGAAGCCTCAAGTGGTGGTAACGACATAATTATAACAAAAACTACGATAGTAAAAGTGGTGGTGTTCGGCGGTTGAGGCCAAAAATGGGCTTCAATTCAATGGTGATTGGCAAAATTGATCTGGGGTTTGCTTAGTTAAGCTAAAAGGCATATTTTGGTGATGGTTTAGGTTAATTTTAGTGGTGGTGTACGTCGATGATCGGTAACCACAAAGTTAGGATACTTTTTCTAGCTCATTGTGGCAATTGTAAAGGTAGTCTTGGTTTGTTCTTTCACGGTTTGGTTAAGCAAATTCTTAGGTAAATATCGGTATTAAGTTTAGGGTTCTTGTACTATTTTAAATTAATATAAACTCTTGTATTATGGAGGAAGGATTTTTAAATTTGTGTCTAGAGATGAGAACATTACCATGCATGGATGTTGTATGAATTTATGGACCAGAATTTGTATTGATATGTGTTGACTTTGGGATGATTGAGTTAAATAAGTGAGAAAACCCTAGTTTTGGAGATTTGAGACATAAATGGAAATAATAAGATAATTAGATATTTGGACTATTTATTTTGATATGGGATACCGATATAACGTTAAAAATATAATTGAGAACTAGTTTATATTCTATTATTAGACTTGCTATGAAAATCAAAATTATTTTGGCTATAATGATTTTAGTAGCCATTTTGGGCTAGTTGTACTGTTTAAGCCTAAAATTATCATGTTAATCGATTAATTAGTGATTTTGGACTATTAATGGTTTAATTGTGATTATTAGGATTGAATGTGGATTTTGACTGTAAATATACTATTCTGGTTAGGTGATGATGAAGTGGATCCCATAGGTCAATAGGCAATGACAACATTTTTGAGACTGCAGATGTGAGGGTCTGCCAATTTGGCACTTTTTTACACTTATTAGTATTTATGTGACACTCATGTGTGGGTAACTTTGTCTTTATGACTTTATTTCTTGTATGTTCTGGTGCCCAGAACTTTTATCTATTATTTGTTATCTGACCGTTTTGTTATTTATCGGTTCTGCTACCTTACTATACTATTTTCTGTATGTTCAGTCTTGTTGATCTATCTAAGTTTGAGTGGTATGTTATTGATTTGTTTTATTAATAATTTGTTATGTACTGAGCTATTATGCCTAGGTAAGATATCTACCTAGTTGTTATGCCTGGGTAAGTTATGTACTAAGCTGATATGCCCAGGTATGTTATGTACCAAGCTATGCTTGGGTAAGTTCTGTACCAAGTTGTTATGCTTGGGTAAGTTTTGTACTAGGTTATCACACTCGAGTAAGTTTTGTACCAAGTTGTCATGCTTGGGTAAGTTTTGTACCAAGTCAATATGCTTGGATAAGTTTTGTACCAAGTTGTCATGTCTGGGTAAGTTTAGTTCTATTTGATCGATATAAAATTGTTCTAATATGCTTAGGTAAGTTTAATTGGTATAAAGCTTTCTGATAACTTATTTATCTGGTATTAGTGATATGCTAGGGATACTCCTAGGTATCATCTGTCTGTCAGTGATCTGCTAGAGATACTCTTAGGTATTGTTCATTTGTCTGTGATGTGCTAAGGATACTCTTGGGCATCTACCGAGTGTCAAGCTGTCTTGCTTATGTGAGACTGATTAACTAACTGAAATGTATATGCTATTCAAAATTGTTCTGTTCGACCATAATCTAATTGTTCGATTGTATTCTAATCGTCTAATTATATTCTACCTATTAGACAATTTTCTAACTATTTGAATGTATCTTGTTATGTTTTTATTGACTATTAATTTATGATCTATTAAGTTGATTCTTCCTTAACGGATCCCTACTATTTATAATTACAATTATCCCTCACTAAGTCCTTTGGATTTACTCCCCCATTTTATCTTGATTTTCTCAGATAGAACTAAGTGGTAAGCTTAGACTTTAGGCATAGATTGGCAATTGTTTTGTAATAGATTAAAAGTCTAAACATTAAGGCTGAATTCTAGTGTGTGGAACATAAATATCATGTTATCTGTTAAAGGACCACTCGTATGTTAAATTGAACACACAATACAGTCAATAGGCCTATAAAATTCATTCAAACTCAACTTATTAGAGATAGCAATAGATATCAACATAAGCAATCTTAACAAGAGGATTATGTACAAGATATAGTTGATCCCATAACATTCAACATAATTAAGCACAACAGATATTTAATTCAACCTAACATAATACAACATCTCTAAGTCAAAGCTTTACATTCCAGTGAACCAATATACACCATTAAGCACATGTTCTATTACATGGAATATGCTCTTTAGCCCAAGCCAGAAAATTCATATCCTTCATTTAATCCTATCTAAGAAAAATAAAGATAAAATAGCGGGATAAGTCCAAAGGACTTAGTGAGGTATAATTTCAGTAATAAACAATAAGGATTTGTTGAGGAAGAGTTAACTCAAGAAATCATAGTTTAACAGTCAATCAAGAGCATATCAAGAAACAGTTAGTAAAGATACAACTAGGTAAGTGGTTATTGTAAGCTCGAACAACCTACCAACTCAACTAATTTGTTATAGGAGGTATTGCCATTATCCAACTCAACCAATTTACTACGAGAGGTATCATCGTCGACTTGTTCAACCCAGATAGTCGGATCAGTCGCAAGCAATTAGGAGACTAACAATCAAGTACTTTTACCAAAGCGTGATAGCTTGGTGCATGGCTTGTGTCCATACAAAACATATGGCACACTGCGATGCCTAAGGGGAAATTCTTGGCACACTACCAATACCCAGGGGGAAAGCCCTAGCGTACTACTGATACCCAAGGGAAAATTCCTAACATATCATTGACACCCTCACGGACTGCATAACTTGTCCCATATATCCAATCATTTTGCCCAATTAAGCTTTTAACCAGTCAAGTCTTTGAACAATTAACAAGTTCCAATAAACAATATGAGTAGATGCCCATGGGGAAATTCCTAGCACATCATTAATACTAGATAAACAAGTAAGCTTGCGAGGTAGCAGATAACATGTATAGATATGCCAATAAGGCAAACTAATAATAATTAACAAGTACAATTAAGCCATCATGGTTGGATAACAAGGTATGAACAAGCTAGTGTGTTGACAAGGTATTCGCTCACAATATAGGACAGGAACAAGTACAGATAATAACAACTACTGATCAAGAACAAGTACAACATAGGTAACACTAGGAAGTTCTGGGTGCTAGAATAAATAAGAACAAACTCATATCAAAGTGAAATCAAGAACTAACCCTCACAAGGGTTTACAAGTCAATTAATAGTTCACAAGTAAGTACACAATCAATTACAAATTTTAATAAATACGAACAGGTATAGTTAGAGCACATTTAACACTCACAAGAGTTTTTCAAAAGAACCAATAGAAATATTTGAGGCAAAAGTGGCAGACCCTCACCTCCATAGTTTTAGAAAACTGCAGTCACTGACTATTGGTTTGCGGGACCCACTTTTTCATCACCTAACCAAAAGAGGGTTAAAATTTTTTTATCTCCCTGTGTTATTCAAAATAGGTAGTTTACCCCCTTATGAAAAAAAAAGGTGAAACGCCCCCTTATATTTTTAAAATTTGGATCATTGCTCTCTTTTGTCTATTTGAGTTGAATTTTATATTGAAATGATGAAAATATGTTTTTCTTTTTCTTTTATTTAATCTAAATTAAATAATTTTATATTTATAAAGTACATAAGATATTTATATAAATTAAATGCTATCTAATATTTATAAAATTATATATACATACATATATATATTTATAAAATATATAACATAATTATATAAATTAAATACTATTTAATATTTATACAACTATATATACATACATATATATATAAAATTATCAAAACTAAATAATTTAATATTTATAAAAAGCATAACATATTTATGAATATTAAATAATAATTATTATTTATAAAATTATATATACATACATATATAAAATTATATATACATATGTATATATAAAATTATATACATATAAAAAATTATATAAACACATGTATATAAGAAATTATTTATAACATCTCTATATATAAAATATATTTTTTTATTTTGTTTAATCTAAAATTAAATATTTTTTTTGTTAAATATATTACATACTAATATAAATTAATACTATTCAATATTTGTAAAATTATATACATATATATATATATATATAAAATTATCAAAACTAAATAATTTCATATTTATAAAATATATAACATATTTATATAAATCAAATTATTGTATTGATACTGCTGAAAATTGCGTATAGAGAAAAAGGGGATTGTGCTACGGGTAAATCGACCAGGGAGGTCGAGTACTCAGGGTTGTATTTATCTTGGGGCTTGAGATCTACAATAACAACACACGTTAAACTAGTTGAGGTGCCCCCGGCTAAGATACTCAGATGCTTAAGTTAGTTCTGGTTGAGATGAAGATATCGAACATAATACAGAGAATATAAGGCTTATAGTGTATTGGGCATTACCTTGAGCATAGTTGAGTCTGAAGTATTTATAGCCTTCTCCAGACGTGATTTGACCCTAGTACCCTTATCAGGTGTACTGACTTTTGTCTTTGCCAAGGGGTTGGTGGTCATTCCAAGTTCAAATCTTGATACTATTTTAGGTGGTTAAATCTCCTATTTTTCCAGATAAATAGTACCAGTGGAGGCATGTCTCTGCCAAAGTTGGTGGCAGGGTTGGCATTATTGGAAGCAGCGGCTGTACCGGCTGTCAGCGCCATTAATACGGAGGCATGCAGCCTGTCAGACTAATAAATATGGCAAAGATCTGAGTCAACATTGGAGTGAGTCTTGAGGTTGATACATGTCAACCAGACTTGAATATTCAAACTTTTGGAGTGGTCCTAGGGTCAATATGGGTTGACTGCGGACCCTACCAAGTGAAGTTGATACCATCGACCAAACAGACTTACTGTTGGGCCTCTTGGGCTGGTTTATTGGCCTATTGGGTTATCCCATATCATAAGTCCCCCAACTCACGGTCCTGATCGAGCTTGCAGACAAGAAAGAGTAGGGAGTTTACATTCAACTATGGTAGGTACTATGCTTGATCAGAATTTTTGAATTCTTGACCCGGGTTTTTAAACTGTCAACCAGGGTTAGAGGTGGTTTTTCTATATTAAATGCGGCTATTAGTGCATAGAATACGAAGCATACTGGGGCAGGCTATCATCATAACAGTTACATGAATTTTCGTGCATGAATACCTATAAATAGGGGGATAACCGACTCTATTTACACTTTTGCTATCTAAACTTTTAGCCGAATCGCCATCTTTGAAGCCCTTCAAGTTCTACGCTTTGCCTTTCTGAGATTTTCACTGTAAGTGTCTTTGCTATTTTTGTTTTTTTTCTACCTTTTCTTTATAGAAGCATGTCTGCTAGCCTCGATTTTGATAGCACTAGGTTAGAGAATATAGCCCATGGGGGGAGACTGGGGTCGAGAACACATCTGAGTTATCTCGTGGGAGTGAGTCCAATTCGTCCGCAAGTGAAAGCTCTGGCTCGAGTAATAGCAATAGCTCGAGCAATGTTAGGGTAGTATTGAAGAGGAAAGTTGGCCCTACTGATATGCCTGCAAGTTGGGGTCGATTATTTACCCCTGACCATTACACCGAAATAGCCTCCAAAATAACCGCTGCAAATTTAGTCCGTATTAGAGTAGCGTATCATATCCTTGATGAGTATGAGATGGTAGCACCAGGGACCTGGAGTAGAATGCATCGACTTCCTTGGGGATTTATAACTGTATTTGAGGAGGAGTTGAAATGTGGCCTCAGGTTCCCACTCGCCCAGCTCATAATTGACCTTCTCCTAGGACTAAGGGTCTGCATCACCCAATTACTCCCCAATTATTTTGCTACACTGTACATTTTTGCCGTGCTAATGCACCTATACGACCAGACTGCCACTTTTGCCAATTTCTCTAATTTATTCCACTTTCCCATGTCTTAAAAGTCAAGCAGTAGTGAAGAGTTTGATTTTTATTAGCTGACTATTTGACCTCAATGAAAATTCTTGATATCCCCTATCTCTTCTTATGGGTAAGAGTGGAAAAAAATACTATTTTTATATTTGGGGGCTGGGGGTGCTTTCTATTCCGAGAGGTTGGTGGAGGAGGCCTATGGAAAAGCCTAGGACCAAACACCTAGTTGGCCCAACACCTTCATCTGGGATTTGGTCAAATTTGGGTAAATGGAGGCTTCAGTTTTGACTGAAGAGAGGTGTTTGGTTTTGGTTGGCCTATCAACTGCCCAGCTTGACCTGTTTGCATGTGATTAACTAGGTAGAAACTTTCCATTGACTATTTCCATTGCACACTATCTTTCTACTCAAATCTGATATTTATTTAAATTGTTTGCCTATGCAGATCGTAATGACACAATGGTCCGCAGCCATAATGAATCCCAAGTCTGGGCACTGAGGGGTGAGGCACATCGACAAGCTGCTGCTACTGCTTGACGAAGAGTACTGCTGAGCAGGTAGGCTTAGCGAGGTTAACATTTGCACTACCTGCACCATAAATTGAAGCACCTTCTGGGATCTAATCTACTCATTGGGAGGAGCTTGAGCACAGCAGCCCTGTGGGTCGGGGTAAGAGATAGCTAGTCAAACAGGGAGGTTCGACTCTAAAGAAGGCTATCAAGGGTAAAGGGAAACAAAAGGTTGTGATAGGTAGGGACCTGTTTGGAAAGCTTGGTGATGGCCTGCTATTCTGGTTTTCTTAGCTATTCCCTCTGTGATTCACCACCGATCGAGATCAGGAGATAACCGACTCGACCTCAATCCTTGAGTGAGGGCCGACTAGTGCCAAAGCTCTAAAGTGGATGACCTCAGGGCTTTTTGTGAATGACCAAATAAAGCTGATGAACCTGAATTAGCTCGGGACGATAAAGGCAATATTCTATTACTGTAACGTGGTAAGTATGAGATCGATAAACTCGACCACATCTTTTCTATTATGCTCATATTGGTTTGAGAATGACACTACTATATTTCAGATAGGGTAGCTGGGCTACAACATGTTTCGGCATTTTGAGATGGCACTGGCTGCCAAGGAGGAGTTGGAAGCTGGAGGAGAGAAGGAAACGCTCAAGGTGCAGCTTAAATCCCCCTATCTCCAGGTTGAGTAGTTGAACAAAATAGTAGCCAACCTCTAATAGTAGCTTGACTCCAAGGATCAGCAGTTGGTCTAAGCTGTCAAGGACCGAAATCGCATGGATAATATTATCAAGAAAGCCCATCTCAACCTTCAGGTGAGCTTCAGTTGTGGTAGGGCCAAAGGTCATGCGGAGGCAATTAGCCAAGCTAAAAAGGCCTTCTCCGGCATCTGCCCATGGTGCGGTGTGAGGTTGTTGAGCAGTTCGTTATGAGCACTATCTTCCAAGATGCCAGCGCAGTTGCAGCCCTAGATGATGCCCGTGAAGCATATCATTAGGCCATCAAGTAGTTGGAGCACATTGGTTATTGCTTTCGTGCTGAGGATAGAAGTCGGATAAGCCTCATGCTCAATGCGGGCTGGAGCCTTTCCCCGAGCCAGAGAAAGGCAGCGTTGAGCAGGCTCTGAAGGCCGAACCTACTGCCGCTGCACTCGATGCATTGCTGTTTGAGGTGGAAAAGAAGAAGGCTGAGGTTGATGTCTGACTAGAGCAGATATACACTGAGTTCGCATTCGCGGAAGACCTTGTAGGTTCACTTGGTGCAGTACATGCTGCGGTCAACTAACTATATGGGTAACTTCCTAGGGTATTTTGAACCTCCTTAGGTAGTTTCTTCGCTCACCTGTGCAGCGCCCAAGCCAGATTCAGATTGGGCTGAAGGTGGGCAAGAAGAGCCAGGCTAACACTAAAGTAGAGTTGAACCAGTCTTTTCTTTTTCTTTTTTATTCTGTAATTGTACCCCACCAGAGTATTATCAATAAAAATATCTCTTTTCTTTCATTTTTCTCTTGCTGCAGCGTGCATAACCTTTGACTTTTGTTGTGATAATGTGGAAAATATTTGGTTGTTTGTTGCATAGTAATGGTGTTGCACGACTGTGTCGTCGATTGCTTCATATTCTCAGTTGACTATTTATTTGACCATTAGAGTTAATTGCTCCTCAAAAATGAGTCACATCCCTTGCTAAGTACAGGGTCGACAAAAAGTGGATGGTTGACTAGAATAACTCAAGAGGCCAAGAGTCGTTTAAGTGGTAGCCAGGGGCTGCTTAGTTGTTGACTACAGGGTTGACCAGAAACTTGGACGGTTGGGAGCCGTTTAGGTGGTAGCATGAGGCTGCTTAGTCGTCAATTATAATCTTGGATAGCTAGGAGCCATTTAGGTGGTAGTAAAGGGTTGCTTAGTCATTAACTATGGGGTCAACTAGAATCTTAGATGGCTAGTAGCCGTTTAGGTGGTAGCAAAGGGCTACTTAGTCGTTGACTATGAGGTCGACTAGAATCTTGAACGGCTAGGAGTGGTTTAGGCAGCAGCAAGGGGCTGCTTAGTCCTCGACTACAGGGTCGATTAGAATTATTAAAGACAGCAATTAAGCTAATAAAATTATAATTTTATTGAAGCCCAAAAGGCTGCAAGGATATATGCCATATATTTTTAAATAAAAAACTTCCTGATATTGATGGCGTTCCACGGGCGAGGGAGTGCCTCTCTCTGTATGTCGGCTAGCCTATAGGCATTGTGCTTTGCTATGTTGATAACGGAGTATGGCCCTTCTTCCCACTTGGTTTGAGCTTGCCCATGTTCTTGGAGACCTCTACCTTCTTGAGGACAAGATCCCCAATGTTGAAACGACGCTCTCTGATCATTTTATTATAGTTTTAGGTTATCTTCGCTAAGTAGCGCTATATAGTATTGTAAGCCTCCTATCGATGCTCATCAATAGTTTTGGGATTCAGCTTTCTCTTTGACGTGTTTCTCAGTAGGTGGAAGTGGATGACCTGAGCAGTATGTTGGATCAATTCTGAAGGTATGATTGCTTTTGACCTATACACTAGGCTGTAAGGGGTATGATCGGTGGTTGTATGGGAAGTTATCCTGTAAAGCCATAGCACATCGGGTAGGTCATCTGCCTAGTTTGCCCTAATATCCTAAATTCTGGCCTTTAATTGGTCAAGGATAGTCTAATTGGTCATCTTGATCTGACCATTCGACTGAGAATTGCCTATTGACGTAAATTATTGTGTGATCCCTAAGGCCTCGCACCAACCTCTTGTGCTCTTACTTTGAAATTGAGTGCCATTATCTGAAATAAGTATCTTGGGTAGGCCAAAACGACAAATGATATTCTTCTATATAAAAGTTTTTATGGCCGCATCCGTTATCTTAGGGACAACCTCAGCTTCAACTCACTTGGTGAAATATTCAACCGCTAAGATTATAAACTTTTGCTGCCCTATTTATCTCAGCAAAGAGCCCATTATATTGATTCCTTACTAATCAAATGACCATGAAATCTGAACATTAACTATCGGTGCGGCTAGCTGGTGTGGCAGGTTGGAATGGACTTGGCATGATGCACACTTACGCGCAAAATCCACCGAATCTTTCAACAATGTTGGCCAAAAGTATCCATACCTGATTATTTTATGGGCAAGGGACTTCCATCCAGAATAGTTGCCACACATGCCTGCATGAACATCCTGTAACATTTCCAACGCCTGATCTTGATCCAAGCATCTCAAAGGGGGTCCAGTGAAGGATATTTTGTATAATTGACCATGCTTGTCGATGGCAAACTTGGAGGCTTGACCTCTTAGGTACTGAGCTTCATTCTTTTCATCAGGGACAGTACCTTGGCCGAGATATAGTTTAATTGGGGTCTGCCAAGAAACAGTCATCTCGTTAATGGCTGTTATAAGATTTTCATCAGAGAGTGCTATTAACGGCCTGTCTGAGATCAAAAATGTGATTTTCTTATCTCTTGTTTCTATGATTGAGCTAGCAAACTTGGAGAGGGCATCTGCTCATTCATTCTCAGATCGAGGGACTCGACTGAGAGTAAATCTTTTGAATAATTGCTACAACCTCTTCGCCTCGACTTAGTACCAGGCCTTCGATTGATCTTTAGCTTTGAAATTTCCCCCAACCTACTCTGCCACTAATTGAAAGTTTGTAATCATGACCAAGTGTTCGACCTTACGCTCAAACGCCATTCTCATTCTTGCCAGCAGGGCCTCATACTCAGCCTCATTGTTTGTGACTGCATAATCCAATTTGATTATAAAATCATATTCCTTAGCATTGGGGGAGCGAAGAGTGACTCCAATTCCTCCCCTAGAAGTGGTCAATGATCTATCGACATGTAAAGTCCAAACTAGAGGGGCAACGATACTTTTATCATGTAAGTTGA
>JACGDI010004316.1:637615-673611 GCA_014898725.1 Jacaranda copaia
TCCCTTCTGAATACTACTCTGCATGTGTTTACCATTTTTCTTGTTGCAATCTCAATGGTTTTCCATAGACGGCACCAAATGATGCTGTTGAAAGCAGCATATAGAGAAAAAGGGGATTGTGCTACGGGTAAATCAATTAGGGAGGTCGAGTACTCAGGGTTGTATATATCTTGGGGCTTGAGATTTGTAACCACAACACACATTAAACTAGTCGAGGTGCCATTGGCTAAGGCATTTTGATGCTCAAGTTAGTTCTATTCAAGATGAAGAGATCGAACAGAATACAGAGAATGTAAGGCTTATAGTGTATTGGGTATTACCTTGAGCATAGTTGAGTCTGAAGTATTTATAGCCTTCTCAAGATGTGATTTGACCCTAGTACCCTTATCGGGTGTACTGACTTTTGTCTTTGCCAGGGGATTGGTGGTTATTCCATGTTCAGATGCCGGTACTGTTCCAGGTGGCTAAATCTACTATTTTCCCAGATGAACAGTACTAGTGGAGGTGCGTCTCTACCAAAGTTGGTGGCATGGTTGACAGAGTTGGTAGCAATAGCTATACCGGCTGTCACGCATCATTAATGCGGAGGCACGCAACCTATCAGACTAATAAATATGGCAGAGATCTGAGTTAACTTTGTAGTAAGTCTTGAGGTCGATACATGTTGACCAGACTTGAATATTCGAACTTTTGGAGTGGTCTTGGGGTCGATACGGGTTGACCGCAGTTCCTACCAAGTGAGGTCGATACTAGTTGATCAAACAGACTTACTATTGGGCCTCTTGGGCTAGTTCATTTGATGTTGGGCCTGTTGGGCATACTGGGTTATCCCATATCATATATAATATTTATAAGAAATTATATACATGCATATATATAAAATCACATATGCATATATAAAATTATGCATATAATTATTTATAATATATTTATATTCATACATATATATAATATTTATATATAACTTCCCTCTTCCCTACCCCTACCCTCACCCCTGCCCTAAACTAGCTGTTATGGTTGTCTGTAGCCAAGGTTTTTAATCTTTTTCTTTTTTTTTAAACACTAAGGCGACCGCTGCCCGCTGGCCAAATTTGGTTAGCATGGCTGCCCCCGTCCTTTCTCCCCCTACAACTGGTTGCCATGGCAGCCTTAAGCCAAGCTTTTTTTTTTAATACACAACGATCATCAGGGGTTGTGGTTGTCAGATCTGGCTAGATCGACTGGCACGATCTAGTTGATGAAGCTACCATGGTAGCCTCCTATTCATATATAAATATATACATACATATATAGATATATTACTGTATTATAGGACAAAACTCTTTTTACCTCTCTATGTTATTAGAAATAGGCAATTTACCATCCTATAAAAAAAAAAAAGAGTGAAATGCCCCCTTAAAGGTATAATAGTTATTTTATGTTAAAAAACCACAACCACTCTCATTTTTGGGTGCGTGTACTCCATTTATGGTCTCAAAGGGTTTTTTTTTTTTACCTATTTTTAAAACATAAGGGGGTATTTTAATATTTTTTTTATAGGGGGTAAACCACCAAAATGATTTTTTCGAGTGGGCTAAAAACACATTTTCCCAACCAAAATAGTATCTTTTCACAATCAAAATCCACATTCAATTCTAATAATCACAATTAAACCATTAATAGTCTAAATCACTAATTAGCCAATTAACATGATAGTTTTAGGGCTTAAATGGTACTATTGTCATGAAATGACTAATATTGACATTATTACCGAAATAGATTCGATTTTCATGTCAAGTCAAATAATGAAACATAAAATATTCCTCAATTACAAATTTAACCTTATATTGGTATCCTAAATCAAAATAAATGGTCTAGATATCATAGTTATCTTGATTATTTTCACGTAACCTTATATTGGTATCCTAAATCAAAATAAATGGTCTAGATATCTTAGTTATCTTGATTATTTTCACGTAGGTCTCAAATCTCCAAAATTAGGATTTTTTAACTTAAATAATCTCAATAAATCCCAAATTTAACATATATCAATATAGATCTAGGTTCATTGATTTGAACAAGGTTCATGCATGTGTATAGAAACCATCACTTGGTACACATTTCTTAACTTTTTTTCCAAAACACAAAGTTCATTCAAATTTTAATGATACAAAACCCGAAGGCCCTAAACATGATCATTGCCCAATATTTCTCAATCGGTACCTCAAAATCATGAACCAAGGACACCACTGTAATCACTGTGATGAGACTATCCTATGACCACCGCTGCGCTGTCGCCATTCGTTGTTGTCGGAAAAGGCCAACGTCACCACAAAAATGTTCTTTTTCACTCAACCAAGCAAACTCCTAAGTCAATTTCATCAATCATTGCCAAATCACCAATCAATTGGTTGAGAACACCACAAGATCGCTACTCGTCGCTGAGCTAATATTTTTCCAATTCCATCAGCTTCGGTGGTCTGTTCGAGAATCTAAAAGCATTGGCATGATCCTTGAGCTGAAATCTTCAAAACCTGCAGTTGAGTTACATATAGTAGTCGTTGGAAACTTGCTCCCATCGAGCTTTGTTGTTGCTGTTGGAATTGTGCCTGGCAAGCTAATTAAATTATCTTAGTAAAACTATTTCATTGTAAAATAATTTTGATTAAATGATATTCTCAATATGGCCATCTTCATTTTATGCTCATTATTTCTTCACAAGTATTTGAATGAAGCCCTTAGATCATACATGACTATGGGACTTGGTAGTGATCATGGAATAAGTCTTACACAATCGTGATTTTAAACCTTTCAAGTTATAGGATCTTATGTGATAAGGCATTTAAGATCTAGATAAACTTACACTAATGATACATCAATCCAAGGGTTGGATATTGCCTCATTCCATGGACAATACCATATAAGATGTGGGTGCATATTAGTGGGTACTTATTAGAGAACAAGGTATTGAAGACCTATCAAAGAATCCACTAGATAGTTGGAGTGGCAAGTCAGTAGTGGCAAGTTCTCCAACTTACGCCAGTGCATATTATTAGTCCTCTAACCCGAGAATCCATGGTAACCTTATGTCTGATCCTCATGCTTTGACTCGTTTTTAGTCACCTAGTGAGTTGTTTGGATTGAGATGGGTATGAGCTACTTAGCATGGTGGTTTGTCAGATTTAAGATGGAATTTAACTCTTCATCTTTGTGAATGGTGAGTACATCTCCTATGCATTCTATAATGATTAATTCCAAGAAATCTCTGCACAGGGTGGTGTGACAATTTGGAACAAGAGTTTTCAAAAGGTGAGGTCACACAAGGGAATAAAATACTAAGAATAAAAGCATAGCATCGAGGTTATTAGGGAGTCGATCACTACAATGAGGAGAAGATTCTGCCTTAGAACTGCCACTGCACCGTTGCCACTGAAAAATGTTGAAACTACTACCGTTCGCTGTGTTTTGTCCTCCTGAGTCCAATGGTCCTATTAGTCTAGAGTTTTGCTACCAAAATGAAATCACCATCAGTAGTCTACTGGTCAGTGGGTCCTAATTCTGTGTTACCTAATCTAAAAGAATAGGTTCACAATCAAAGTCCCCATTCAATTTGTATAAGCCTTAATAATTATAATTATACCATTAATAGTCTAAAATCACTAGTTGCTAAGCTAATATGATAGTTTTAGGATTTGTATCGATTCTAGTAATGGGATGTAACCTGGTCCTTAATTACATACTTATTCTTATCACATTATCCCAATCTAATAACAATAGTCCAATCATTTAACCTAATTATTGTCAATTAGGTTTCAAATCTATAAAATTAGGATTTTCTTACTTATTCAACTCAATTATCCCAAAGTTATCATTTGATAATACAAATTTAGGTTCACTATATATAAAATAACCAATGCATGGCATATATAGATATATATATATGTTCAAGTCTTATATAAAATCCTCCATTTGTACCATATATACAAGATTTGGATTACACATCCATGAATACTATTATATATCAAGTTTAATTCCAACATTTATATGTACTAATCTTCTTATTGAGACTTAATTTTCATAAACCAATATCGCTAAAAGAATCATCGTAATGAGATGATGAAATTATCATAGTGCTACCATTTACCGCCATGTATAGTAATTGGAAATGGGCAACTCCACCATCATTCAACTCTTTTCAATGAGAGGAAACAAACCCCTAAATAAATTTTATCTAACACCATCGAATTGCAGCTCAATTTGCCAAAAAACCCAACTAGGTCTCTAACTCCTCATCGTCGTCCGCCACTGCGTTAAATCCTCCTTGGCCGATGAGCCAAACTTAAAATTGAAGGTATCAATACTCTCTTCTAGTTGAGACTGTTAGGTTTCACTTCTTGGTTGCGCACAATTCTCACTGGAATTAAGCTTCCCATCACTATGATCGGCTGCTCATTTTCTACCATTTGCCGCCGTTGCTACACTAGAAATTGTTGGAAGAAATAAGTACCATCATGTTCACCTTGTCAAGAGGAAGAGAATGGTAGGTAGTGTTTGAGGTGTCATTGCCTACCAAGAGAATTTTGGAGAGAAACCGGTGATGCAGCAGTGAAGAATGAAAGAAATAGGGAGAAAAAATGATACATATAGGAGTACTTTTGAAAATTAGAAGTTAGCCCCCAAAAGATCAATGCTCCCTTCAATTAAATCCTCCAAAATGTTGAAGAATTTCAATTTGACCCTTGGACTTAGCTAGTGCATAACATTAACCCCTTTGACCAAACGAATTTCCATGCAAACCCCCAAGACTTTTAAAAATTGCTCAATTAAGTTTTCTTCAAATTATAGTTTGACCTTAGAACTTTCAATTTTCTTACAACTGAGGCCCATTGATTAATTTTTTGAGCCTTAAAATTTGATCAACCAATATCTTAATTTTTATATTCATATTTTTTCAAAAATTCTAAATTTTGGGGGTGATACAAACCTCCTTCCTTAAAGAATCTAGTCCTCAGATTCTTATATGAGTACTATTTTGATTGGCAGAAAATAAGTAGATTTGATCAATTGATCTACATCCTCATCTGAAAGCATTCCGCTAGAATTGCTTCTTCAAGTTCCAATGCATTTTCATATCTCTCAAATGCATTGTACCTCTTGACGTATGTGCCTTACTAGCAAACTTTCTTCAATTTCTTTTGGCACACATGTTGTCTTATGGAATAGAAAAATACCTTGATTGTCGGGTAGCATTTTGGACTTTGGTGAAGGTTGGATCTAACATCTTCCTTTGATTGAGTTTGCTTATAACAATAGCTATTAACCTTTCATTCATATGGCATTGTACAAGAAACTGTATGGTAGGAAGTACTGATCACCATTACATTGGGATTTGGGAGAGTATAGGAGTAACACCAATAATAAGTTTTTCAAAACTATAAGCCCTAAATTGATTTAAGAGACTATTGAAAAAGTACAGATGATCAAGCAAAGGATGAAGGTTACTCAGGACAGACAAAAAAGTTATACGGATAAATGAAGGAACGATTTAGAGTTTGAAGTTGGTGATCAAGTATTTCTCAAGATATCTCCAAGAAAAGGAATTAGAAGAATTGGCAAAGGTGGGAAGCTTAGTCCAAGATATGTTGGGTTGTATAAAATATGTGGAAAAATTGGACCAATAGCTTACCGTCTCGTGTTACCCCAGGAACTAGTAGGGATACATGACATCTTTCATGTGTCTCAATTTTGAAATTACTATCTTAATCCTTCACACATCATATCACATGAGAATATACAGTTTAAAGGTCATTTGATGTACAAAGAACAATCGATTCATATTTTAGATTGACAATTTCAAGAGCTTAAAAGTCAAAGAATTCTACTGGTGAAGGTGTTGTGGCGCAACCATAACATAGAAGAAACAATATGGGAAAGAGTAGATCTCATGCACTAACAATATCTCAAACTCGCCCAATTTTTAGGTGAGAATATGGGGACCTGATTCTTTTAAGGAAAGGAGTTTGTAACGTCTCTAGAATTCCTATGATTGGTGATAATTTATTTACAATTATTTTTATTTTCATGAATTTAATTTATTACTTATTTTAAATAGTTTTGGGGCTAAATCATAATTTTATAAAACCTAATTAAATTGTATTTAAAATTTGTAGGGGTCAATTCACTAATAAATAGAACTCAATTAAACTAAACTTGGAAATTTTGGGGTTTGCATGGAAGATTCTTGGTCAACTGGGTCTCAACCACAATTTTAATTAATTAGCAGGACTTAATTGAATTGATCAAGATCTCATTGGCAGTCATCTCTAGCAGCTATCTCAACCACTGAAATCTACGAACCACCTCTCCTCACTTCCAATAACTTACTGCCACCACATGCACATATCCAACACTGGTGAGCCACCATAGTTTTGAAACCAAAAACTTGGCTGCGGTGGAAAAATGGTGATCAATAGTGAGGTAACGTCAGAGGGAAGTTTTGGGCAGCATTCTCAAAAGAGTTGGCTTGGGCATCACATTAATGGCCATGCATGGAGATGTAACATAGTGGCAGCAGTGGCAAAAAATGGCATTACTGGTGTTGCGGAGAAAGGGTGGTGTTGAAGCTAAAAGCAAGTAAGGCACTGGGATCTAATAATCAAACTTCAAAACATGAAATTAACTAGTGCTTACAAGCATAACAAGGATCTAATCATGCTATGGATTCATATTTTGTGAGAGCATTACCTTGGAAAGAAAAATCTAAGGAGTAGCAAGTGAACTCTTCACTAGTCCAGAAACTACCTACAACTAGTGTAGCCGGAAGAGTGTCATGATCGCCCTATCAAATATCCTCCAAATATTCTAAAAAACATATCTGGAGATTCTCAATGCCTTAATGAACTCCCAATAAAAAATTTAGATCAAAAGGCCATTTAGAACACCCAGGCGAAATTTGCCAAATTGGACTCTATGCAAATAGATCTCTAGAAACAAGCAAGCCAAATGTCTTGCCTCTATTGTAATGATCTACACACTCTAGTTTATAAGCTAGAGTAGACTAGAGATTCAACTGTGGTACAGGCCGATTATAGGTAAGGAAGAAGAAGAAGAGAGTAAAGCTTTCAACACATGAATGCTTGCTTGCAAAGGGTTTTGGAGGGAAAAAGGGAAAAATCTAATTCTTCACACCAAATGTGATATGCATGACCTCCTATCTCTATATCTATATATAGATGCTGAAAATGTGTGATGCCAACAATGCATGAAGAGGGTGGGGGGGGGCAGTGGCTAAGTGGGGTCACCAAGGTGGAAAATTTGAATCTAAATCTTATTTGAATTTCATTTGCATTTTCAATACATTTGGAATGTCATTTCAAATTAATTAAGATGCTAATTCAAATCTTAATTGAATTTTTCCTCCAAATATCATTCTTCCTACTTAATTAAATTAAACTCATTAATTTAATTAAATATCCTTTGCCTTAACTCTTTAAGTCAAATTAGCTTAACTTTTTAAGCTTAATTTTGTTAACTTAACTCTTTAAGTTAACTTGATCAATTAATGGTCATTTTGGCAACAAGCAATTAACTCATTAATTATTGATATAATTTAACTCCTTAAATTAGTTGATGAATTTCACACTTAAATTAATTAAGCCAAAATTGACCTTCAAACTTTATACCTAAAAATTAGTCCACTAGGAGAAATCCTTTTCTAACACTTGAAAAATTTTCTCCTAAAATTAGAAAGCTAATTAGATTTTGTGTGTGACCCAATAGGTTTTACCATTCATTGGACTTGGGCTCACAACTCCTTGTGACTTTTGATATTTTGTATTCATTCTAGTTTAAAACTCATTTTAAACAAGTCAACTCAATTTAATAAATCTCATTAATTGAAGAGTACACAATCTCCGTGGTTGATGTCTAACCTCAAGCCCATGGAGCCTAACTAATTGGCCAAAATAAATATTTTGAAGAACCATCATTGGTCTACACGTACTATATAAATACGGTCCTTCCATTTTCTATCTCCCAAAAGAAGCCTAGGATAAGATATTTGTTGACTCTCTCATAGCCTCGATACTATGTCTTCATTCTCAATGTTTGATCCTATTATGTGACCTCACCTTTGAAAAACTTCTTTTACAAATTGTCACACTACTTTGCGCAAGATTTCTTAGAATTAGTTATTGTAGAATACATAGGAGATGCACTCATCTTTAACAATAGCAAGGATTCGGATTCCATCTTTGATCACACTAACCTCCATGCCTAGTAGCTCATACCTAATCTCAACCTAAAAGACCTACTAGGTGGTCAAGAAAGAGTCAAAGCATGAGGACCGAACACAAGGTTACCATGGACTTTCAGGTCAGAGGACTAATAATATGTATTAGTGTACGTAGAAAAATTAGCCACTACCGACTTGCCACTATGGCTATCTAGTGGATTCTCCAGTGGGTCTTTAGTGCCTTATTCTTTAACAAGCACTTACTAATATGTACTCGTATCTCATATAGTTGCTCATGGAATAGAGCAATCTCCAACCTTTGAATTTATGTATCGTTAATGCAAATCTATCCAGATCTTAGATGTCCCATCTCAAAAGATCCTATAACTTGAAATATTTAAGATCATAAACATGTGAGACTTATTCATGGTCACCAAACCAAGTGTGTTTGGATTACTGATGAGATCTTAGCTCAAGTTTTAAATTATTTTCCAAAGACAATCATAGGCTTATGCATACTAGGCATTACATCCAACCCTTGGATAAAGCTTTCATCTAAACACTCCTTTGTGGTTTCCAAAACCACAAAGTATTTCACCTTAGTAGTTATCTTGGCCATGGTGTCTAGTTGGAACTCTTCCAACACACCGTGCCACCATTAAGGAAAAATATATATCCAAAAGTGGATATTAGGTTATCTACATTGGATTGAAAACTAAAATCCAAAAACTCTGTGAGTTTTAATTCTTTATTGTCGTATGCTAAAAACCAGTCTTTAGCCTTTCTTAAGGATTATTTTAACAGTCTTTCAGTGACATTCACCAGGATTGGATTGGAACTTACTCATAACACCTAGTGAGCTTGCCACATCTGATCTTGTACATTAAATGGCACACAATTATGCTCCATGTAGTAGACATATAATATAAATGGGACATTTTGTGTCTTTCACTAATAGTCCAAGGGCCCATAGACTTGGAGAGATGAAGATCACGTCCTAAAAGGAGGAATCCCCTTTTAGATTTTTCTATACTATATCTCTTTAGTATCTTGTTTGATGCACGAGATCTGGGAAAGCCCCAGCATCCTCCCTGATCTATCTCTATAGATATGAATTCCCAATACGTAGGATGCTTCCCCAAAATCTTTATAGAGAATCATGTAGATAGCCATGCTTTAGTACACTCTAACATTCCTACCTCATTCCTAATGAGAAAGATATCATCGACATAAAGCACAATAAACTATATACTAATCCCACTAGCCCTTTTGTACATAGAAGGTTAATATACTTTTTTGATAAAGCTAAACAATTTGACTATCTTATAAAAAACATATGTTCGAAATTTGGGATGCCAATTAAAGTCCATAAATGGATCTCTAGAGTTTACAAATCTTTTGTTCACTCCCTTTGGATGTAAAACTTATGGTTGCTCCATATAAATTTTTTCTTCAATATCAACATTAAGGAAAGTGATTTTCATATTTGTTTGCCATATTTCTTAGTTGTAATATACAGCTATGACAAGTAGAATCCGAGTGGACTTAGGTATAGCGATCGATGAAAAAATTTCCTCAAAATTGATACTGGATCTTTGAGTGTAACCTTTTGCCACTAGTCACATATTAAAAGTCACTACTTCTCTATTTACCCCAAGCTTTCGCTTATAGATCCACTTGCAACCAATAGGAACAATTCTCTCTGGTGGATCTACCAAAGTCCATTCTTTGTTTAAGTATATAGAGTCCATTTCAGATCTCATGGTTTCAAGCTAATGTCTTGAGTTTATGTCCAACAAAACTTCCTCATAGGTCTTTGGATCTCTGTCTGATTGACCCAACTCATGAAAAAATCTAAACCTTTTAGATTGTTTCTTGATCCGGTCCAACCTTCTCAGAGGTTGTGTGTGAGGCTCTATGATATTTATTCATTTCTATCACTATTAGGATTTATTGATCATCTTAAACTTCATCAATGATAATGCCTTTTCTATCTAATAGAAAATCTTTTTTTCAAAAAGGTGGTATTCCTAGAAATAAACACCTTTTATTCTGAGGGATGATAGAAGTAATAACCCATAAACTCTCTTGGGTATCCCACAAACTTGCACAAGATGGATGTGCTATCCAACTTATCTTTCACTATCCATCTCACATAGACAGGAGATCTTCAAACCTTTAAATAGTGGTAAGTGGGTGCTTTGCCATGCTATATCTCATATGGTGTTTTTGGTTCCAACTTTGAAGGTACTACTCTTAGTAACTTCCCCGCCATTATTAAGGCGTATTCTCAAAAGGATGTAGGCACATTGGAGAAGCGTATTATGAAATGTACCATATCCAACAAGGTATGGTTTCTCCTCTCAACTACCCCATTGAGTTGGGGCATGCTAGGTGAAGTCCATTAAGAGAGAATTCCATTCTTTTTTAGATAATCCAAGAATTTGATACTTAAGTATTCTCTCCTATGATTTAGTCGCAGGCCTTTAATACTAAGTCCCCTTTGCTTTTCTACTTCACTCCTATATTTTTTGAACTTTTCAAAGGTCTTGGACTTGTACTTCATAAGATACACATGTCATACCAACTATAGTCATCGGTGAAGGTAATAAAGTAAGAATAGCCTTCTTTTCCATTAGTGGTCCACAAACATCCATATGGATCAAATCCATAGGATTTGTGGAGGGCTTCATTTATTCTACAAGGAGAGCTTTGGTCATTAAACCGTTCAAACAAGATTCACTAGTAGAAAGGTCCTCAATGCTACTAACATTTAGTGCTTTGAGAGCTTCTAACTTGTTCATCCTAATTTTGCGAGATATGACCAAGTCCTGTATGCCACAAAATGGCATATTTTTGGATATCTAATTTTCTTACTTAGTTGAAAGTGCATTAGTGATGGTTGAGAATCTAATATGTACAACCCTTTGTTAAGTTTACCAAGAGAAATTAAAGAACCCATTCTTTAATACCTTTAATCTCACATTTGATGTAGAAGGATCAAATCCTTCGCTATCTAAAATGAGAATAGAAATATTGTTCTCAACAATATATGGTACTTTATGACAAAGGTCTAATACAATTATGGGGTTCTCTAAGTTTAACTTATTGTACACTTTCGACTTTGGTCACAACTCTTGCTCCTTAGCCAAAGAGTTAGGTTATATCCATATCACTTAGTTCTATATTTCTTTCTATTCTTCGTAACAACTTACAGAGAAACAAAACACATGCAATATCATATATCTATGAGGAAGAATTTATCCTAAAATGCACTTCAATAAAAGTTTATACCTTTCTTAAGGGTTGCAAGGTAACCTTTGCAAATAACTTCTAATGGCCTATTTTGCTAAAAGTAGAAACAAATAACATTAACTATTTCTTCTATTATCTTCTTGACTCCTCCGAATACCTTTGATAGTTGTTTTCCCTTTAAGGAAGAACATTTCTTCCTTTTACCTCCATTTCTAGCACTCTTAAGGCCCATAGACCTATAGGAGGAAACAAATGTCAAAGGTTTGCCCTTCTTATGGTTGTCTCCTTCTAGATCAACACTTCGATCAATAAAACTCGGCGAGGATGTGAGGATCAAATCCTCATGGAGATCATTGTCTATCACTACGTCCAAGTTGAAAGACTTCTCCAAGCCTAATCATTTTTAGACTGTAGTAGATGACACATGACTTCACATCCCTCCTAGCTTGAAAAAATCTCCTTTAACAACATGAACTTCTCATGCCTCGTTTGTTTTAAAATTCTTTGTAAACTTTAACTAAGGTATAACTCATGTGTCCTTTAGACTTTTAAAATTTGTAGATGCCTTCATGAGACTAAGGGTTAGGACAATCTTAAGTCCAATTTGTAAACTTTTCACTTATCTCTAAATCTATTTTAATCCTAAAGGGATTAGGAGTACTATGATATAGGACCTTTATTTGCCTCTAGGAATTTAGAATGATTTTCAAGGTTAAGTTAATCGTGGAAGTTTGGTCCGATTGGTTTATTGGTTTTCAAAATAATGTTGAGTGGAATTTTAGCCATTCTTGAGATTTCACAAATCTTTCAAGCCTCTATGCTTCCATTGGACTCCTTGATTCATGCAATATTTACATTAATTGAAAATCCTCGCTCACAGTGATTCTACTCTCATAACGTTTTCAAGATAGAACAAGAGGCATGCAAGCCCCATTTAATACAACTCATTTCAACAACTTTGAAACAAATAAAATCAATATTAAAGGCTCATGATCATCTCTATTCATTCATCATTCATTTAACAATTAAATGAACAATAAATAAATCTAGAATTAACAATTAATTCCAAAAATTAAATGATTATCTCATAAACAAATAATTGGACAAGCATAACGCTTATGCCACAAGTTGGAGATCAACTTTGACAAGTTTTAAGAAGCAACAAAAATATCAAACATTATTTTGAGGACTTGCACAACACTTGTGCATCCATAACATATAATTTAACATCAATTTTTAGCCACTTAAGAAGCAAAAAAAAAGGCTCAAAACTTGCCTAATCCCCAACCAGGGGTTGCTGGTTAAGTTGGGCGGCAGTTTGCTCAAAGCTGGCCCACAACCCTTGTTTTGGGGTCAAAGGCTAGTCAAGCCATTTTTTAGCTTAACTTTTATGCACCAAAAATTTTAGAACATATTATAAACATTAAATCACACATTATGGACTAATTTACAGATTCAGAACTCATTTTAAAACTGAAAATTAAAGTGTTCAAACATGCTTCAAAAAATCAAATTTAAGTGATAATCAAATTCTCCAAGAATCTCCAAGCAAACTCCAATCTAATTGGATCCAAAAAAGACTAAAAATATTTTGATCAATAAAAAGCATGCTACATCACCATAAAACATCAATTAATGCCAAATCAATATTTAACATTAATCACTATCAATTAAAACATACTAACTACAAGAATTAACACTTAAATCGCATAATAACATACTTTTAATTCATCAATCAAGGAGCCACACACAAATCAACCAAATACTCCAATCCATCAATCGAATCAAGAATTTGGTGATCTAGATTAATCCATCACATGAATCAATCAACAAAAAAAATCTAAATCTAAACATGATTTAGGCTCTGAGACCACTTGAAAGCAAGTAAGGCACTAGGTTCCAATAATCAAACTTCAAAGCATGAAATTAACTAGTTCTTACAAGCATAACAAAGATAATATCATGCTAGGTATTCAGATTTGGTGAGAGCATTACCTTGAAAAGAAAAATCCAAGGAGTAGCAAGTGAACTCTTCACTAATCCAGAAATTGCCTGCAATTGGCACAATTGGAAGAGTGCGACAATTGTACTATCAAATATCCTCCAACAATTCTGAGAACATATTTGGAGATTCTAACTCCTTGATAAATGCCTAGTCAAAAATTCATATCAAAAGGCCATTTGGAACTCTATGGAGAAATTTGCCAAACCAGACTCTATGCAGGTGGATCTCCAAAAACAAGCAAGCCAAATGTCTTGCCTCTATTGTAATGATCCGCACTCCAATAAGATTTTCCTAAATCTCTAGTCTATAGGCTGGAGTAAGACTAGAGATTCAATAATGGGGCAAGCCAATTTTAGGTAGGGGAGAAGAAGAAGAGAGCAAAGCTTTCAACATATGAATGCTTGCTTGCAAAAGGTTTTAGAGAGAAGATGGAAGAATCTAATTCTTCACACTAGATGTGATATATACGACCTCTTCTCTCTATATCTATATATAGATGCTAAAAATGTGTGATGTCAAGTTGGCATCACACAATGCATGAGGGGCGGCCAAGTGGGGTTGCCAAGGTGGAAAATTTGAATCCAAATCTCATTTGAATCTTAATTACATTTGGAATCTCATTTCAAATTAATTAAGAGGCTAATTCAAATCTTATTTGAAATTTTCCTCCAAAATTCATTATTTCAAATTAATTAAATTAAACTCTTTAATTTAATTAATTATCCTTTCACTTAACTCTTTGAATCAAACTAGCTTAACTCCTTAAGCTTGATTTTGTTAACTTAACTTGGCCAATTGATGATTATGTTGGTACCAAATAATTTTGAATAATGATTCTAAATTGTATCTAGTAGCAATATTGTTACAAGCATGGATGATGTTGGATTCTTGGACTCGAATTTGTATCAAATTATGATAATTGGGGATTTATTGAGTTATTTGAAGAAGAAAACCCTAAATTTAGAAATTAAGACCTAAGTGGAAATAATCAAGATAATTAGATATCTAAACCAATTATTTTGATATGGGATATCGATATAAGGTTAAAAATGTAATTGGAAACTAGTTTATGTTTTGTAATCCACTCAGGATAACCTCTAGTTAGGATGCCATTCAGTTCAATCTCAATTCAAAACCATAACAAGTGATAGGCTAATAATTTATTTTTTCAAAACTCAACTTGTCAGAATAAGTAACAGTTTCAAACTTACTAACTCAACATAATGTTAAATACATATCAAAATTCAACGTTTTAACATCTAACAAAACTTATACAAGTCTCACATTATTATTCTTCATCCTAGCATATCACAATGTCTCTAAAACCAAATTCAACATTCTAGGGAACCCATTTACACATGTGAGCACCTATTTTATTACAAAAGGTGTTTCTTCATCCTAAGTCAGAACTTCATATTCTTCACTTAAAAACTATTTGAGAAAATAAAGGAAAAACAGGGGGGAAAGTCCAAAGGACTCAATGAGGGATATCATAACAATAAGTAAAAAAAATCTGTCGAGGAAAGAACCTCCCAATGGTTTATAATTCAATATCAATACAAGTATAAGTACTAATCAAGCAAGATCAAGTATAGCAAATAGGAATCTCTCCTGCCTTAGTGCTCCAAGAACAAATCACTATCAATTAGGAAATAAGTACAAACAAGGAAACCTGTACAACATATGCATTCTAATAAAACCAGACTCGACATGCATATTAGATTTGTCTTATTCTATTTAAACAAGTACTTTACCAAAGTGTGACAACTTAGTTCATGGTTTGTGCCCATATGGACTATATAGCATATTGCAATGCCTAAGGAGTAATCCTTAGCGTATCACCAATATCTAGGGGAAATCCCTAATGTATCGCTAATACCCAAGGGAAAATCTCTAGCATATTACTGACACCCATGTGGGCTGTATAGCGTGTCCCATATCCAAACATTTTGCATGGTTAAGCCCTTGGCCAATAAATCTCTAAATAATTAACAAATACAAGTAACAATTTGCATAGATGCCCAGGAAAAAATTCCTAGCGCATCGCCGACACCTAGATAAACAAGTAAGCTGATGAGGTAACATATAACATGTACAAAAATGCCCATAAGGCAAAATAATAACATTTAACAAGTATGATTAAGCCATCATTGCCAGATAATAAGATACGAAGATGAAAATATGCTGGTAAGGCATTCGCTAACAATACAGGATAGGAACAAATATAGGACAATAACAAGTACCGATCGAGAACAAGTATAAGACAGGTAACACTAAGAAGTTCTGAGCACCAGAACAAACAAAAATGAACTCATATAAGTGTGAAATCAAGAACTAACCCTCACAGGGGTATACAAGTTAATTAATAAATCATAAGCAAATACACAATCAATTACATATTTCAATAAATACGAATAGGTACAATTCAAGTACATTTAACCCTCATAGGGATTTTTCCACAAAAATTAATAGAAATATTTGAGACCAACGTGGTAGACCCTTATCTTCGGATTCTCAAAAATGCTACCACCGTTTACTGACTTGCGGGACTTACTTCGTCATCACCTAACCAAAATAGTATATTTTCACAATCAAAATCCACCTTCAATCTTAATAATCACAATTAAACCATTAATAGTCCAAATTACTAATTAACTGATTAACAAGATAGTTTTAATGCTTAAACAGTGCAATCATCACAAAATAACTAATATTGTTGTTATTACCAAAATATGCTCGATTTTCATGTCAAGTATAATAACGAAACACAAACTATTTCTCAATTACAAATTTAATCTTATATCGATATCCTAAATCAAAATAAATGGTCTAGATATCATAGTTATCCCAATTATTTCCACTTTGATCTTAAATTTCAAAATTTAGGGTTTTCTTACTTAAATAATCTCATTAAATCCTAAATTTAACATATATCAATATAGATCCAAGTCCACTGATTCAAACAAGATTTATACATGTGTATAAAGACCATCACCTAGAACACATTTCTTAATTTTTCTTTTGAAATATAAAATTCATACGAATTTTGATGATACAAAACCTTAAAGCCCAAACATAATTATTACCTAATATTTCTCAACTAACACCTTAAAACCATGAACCGAGGACACCACCGCAATCACCGTGATGGGATGAGGAGACTGTCTTAAGAACACTACCAACTTTTGTCCATCCCTATCCATTATTGCCAAAAAAGGCCAACTCCACTACCAAAATGTTCATTTTAGCTTAACTAAGCAAACACCTAGGTCAATTTCATCAATCACCGATGAATCTCTGCTCAATTGGCTAATAACACAATAATACTGCTACTCGATACCATTTTCTTCCTATTTTGCTAGCTCTAATGGTTCATTAGAGAATATGAAAGCATTGGTGTGATTCTTGAGCTAAAATCTTCAAAACCCACACCTAGGTTGCATCTAACAATCGTCAGAAACTTACTCTTATCAAGATTCATCATTGTTGAATTTTTGGTCTTAATATTTGATCATCTCACTGTGGGTTTGGGAAGAAAATGTTATATTTGTATTCCTTGTGAAGAGAGAAGCAACATGGTACCAAATATGATCGGGTTTCATTGCTAAAGAGAGATAATATGAAGGAGAGGAAGACAGTAGAGTATGGAAGAAAAATGAAGAAGCAAGGGGTTAGTTTTGCTATTTAGAGGCCAACGTTCAAAAATTTAATTTTGGCCCTCAAAACTTTTCTCCAACTTCCAATTGAGTCCTTAAAAGGTTTTCCTTCTACAATTTTAGTCTCTCAACTTATTGAATGCCTCACATTGACTTTTTGACCTAAAATTATTCCATGCGAACCCACAAAACTTTCAAGTATTGTTCAATACAATTTTTACAAATTATAAATTGACCCCAAAACGTTCAATTTTCTTACAATTAAGTCTTTTTTATTTATTTTCTAAGCTCTAAAATCCAACCAACCAATTTCTTAATTTCTAATCTTTATTTTCAAAAATAACAAATTTTAGGGTTGTTTAGACCTCTTCACTTAAAATAATTGGATCCCCAGATTCTCATTCGAGTACTGTTCCAACTGGCAAAATATAAGTAGATTTGGTTAGTCGATCTACCTTTTCTCTTTATTAAATTCTACCAAGATTGCTTCTTCAAGTTTTGATATATCTTTATACCTCTTGGATGCATTGTATATCTTGGCTTGTGCACCTCACTAGCAATATTTCTTCCATTTCTTTTAGCACACATATCTTTTTATGGAATTGAAGAATACATTGATTGTTGATATTGAACTCAAACTCTCCAAAAATTCTAACTTTTTCTTCTATCTCATTATCTATATATTATAAACTTGGGGTTTATCGTATTTCATCTTGTAGTTCGTACTACCTTTATCTCTGCAATCCAAATTGCTGTATCAATTTCTGGACAACACCCATTATTAGGCTTTCTAATGTTTTTGTTTCTAGTAAGTGAGCCATTCCAGCCATTTGACTCAAGGTATTGGCTACTACTTTAACCTTTTTGGGTGATAAGTGATGGAAGAATTGCTGTATTCTAAAATTTTTATCCATCATGCTGTCAAGTTGACTAAATTAACTTAGAAAAGTCAACTATTTGATTGGAATGAGAATCTAAACATGAGACAGCGTTGATGGATGGAAATTCTAAAAGACTACAAATTTTCCATCACCTATCCATCAAAAAGGCAAATGTAATAATAGCCAATGCCTCGAGTTGAATAACTGGAATGACTTGCTTACTGGAAACAAAAGCATCAAAAAGCCTAAGAACAGGTGCTATGTTGAAATTGATATAGCAAGTGGGATTGCAAAGATAAGTGTAGTTTGAATTATAGGATGAAAAGTGATGAACCCCAAGCCTATAAGATATGGATAATAAAACAAAAGAAAATAGTCAGAAGATCTGGAGAGTTTGAGTTTAATACTGACAATTAAGGTGTTATTCTATTCTGTAAGAAATATGTGTGCCAAAAGAAGTGAAAGAGAGTTTGCTACTGGGGCACACAAATCAAGAGATACGATGCATTTGAGAGGTATGAAAATGCATCAAGACTTTAAGGAGCAATTTTGGCAGAATGTAAAGAAGGAAGAATGTACATTGATGGACTGAATCTACTTATTTTTTGCTAGTCAAAACAGTACTCAAATGCGAATTTAGGGATCATATTCTTTTAAGGAAGAGGTTTGTAACACTCCTAAGATTTGATATTTTTGAAAAAGAAGGACTTAGAAACTAAGATATTAGTTGTTCAGATTTTAGGGCTCAGAAAATAAATGAAAATGACTTAATTACACGAAAATTAGAAATTTTGGGGTCAACCTGCAATTTAAGAAAACCTAATTAGACTAAAACTTGAAAGTTTTGTGGTTACATGGTATATATTTTTGGTCAAATGGGTGGGGCATTAATAAGTTTTGGGGGTTAATGTTAAAGGTTTGTGTGGCATTAGGATCCAAATATTTTTAGAAAAACAAAACTAAATAAACTAGCCTACACAATACCACAAGGATCTAGACATGCATGAAATTTAGATTTAGAAGAGAAAAATACCTTGGTGATAATAGAAAACAAAGAGCAAGAGTAAAACTCTCTCCAACCATCAAACAGGCTCTTCACTGGCACATCAGAATCACCATCGATTTTTCCTTAGATGGATTCCTCTGTTTTGGTTGAAATTTTGATTGAAACTCCTCAACCCATTGAAGATTCTACACCTCTAAATTCAGCCCAATCAAAACACTAGAGTACTCCTAGAACAAGCAAGAACTAGCTGCCAGAAATTGCTCCAATCAAGAGTAAAAGCAACCAGAATAGATTACCTCTAATGTAAAAGTACACACACCAAATCTATGGCCCATTCTCTATAGAATAGATGGAATATCTATAGAGAATGAGGAAAGAAAGATTGGGAATATGGAGGTGGAGGGTGGAAGAAGTTGGAGAGAATATTGGGAGGCTAACAAATTAGATTCCCAATACACAGTATTGTTGGGAAAAAAATCACACTAAGCATACACCACCCATCCCTTATGGCCAGCCACACTCCTATATATAGGAGTGGTCACACACCATTCTCAAGGAAGTGATGCCAAGTGTCCTTGCCAAGGTAGCCATTAACGTGTGATTGGTGAATAAAAATATTAATTGAAGCACAAATTTCAGCTCATGAAATGTCTTGCAATCAAATTCCAATTCACATTAAATGGACCATTCATTTAATTATTCTCTCCAAATATTAACTCTCCAACTTAATTAAATTAAATGCTTTAATTTAATTAATAATTATTTGACTTAACTTTTAATTCAAAATGCCTAACAATTTAAGCTAGTCAAAATCAATTTAACCTTTAAATTAATTTTGACCAATTGATAGTTATGTGATATCAATTAGTTAACCCTTAATTAATTGATCATAATTTAACTTTTAAATTAATTTGACCAATTTAACATTTAATTGATCAAGTTAAAATGACTACAATTTTACCTCCTTCAAAAATTAGTCATGAATTTTCTAACTCTTAGAAAATTCTCCTTCCTTCAGTAGACCATGTTATTAGCTTTTGCATGTGACCCACTATATTCTATCATTCATTGGACATAGGCTCACAACTCCTTATGACTTTTGGAATATCAAATATTCAGTATAGTTTAAACTTCTTTAAACTAAGTGACTCAATTATTTAATCTCATTCATTGAAGAGTACTATCTTCATGGTTGATGTCCAATCTTAAGCCCATGAGCCCAACTAATTGGCCAAAATGAATGCTCTTGAAGAACTATTCTAGCATTACACGTACTATGCAAATACGATCCTTCTGTCTCTTATCTCCTGAATACGGCTTAGGGCAAGATATTTATAGGCACCTTAATAGCCTCGAAGCTATACTTTATTCCCAATGTTCGATTCCTTTTGTGACCTCATCTTTGGAAATGTTTTTCCAAAGTATTACATCACTTTGCATAAGGATTTTTTGGAATCAATAATTATAGAACACATAGGAGATGCACTTGCTCTTCATAATGATAAGGAGTCGGATTCCATGTTAGATCTCAGAAACCTCTATGCCAAATATCTCATACCAAATCTTAACGCAAAAGACCCGCTAGGTGGTTAAGGGAAAGTTAAAGCATGATGATTGAACACAAGTTTACCATGGTCCCTCAGGTTAGAGGACTAATAATATGCACTAGTATAAGTTGGAGAACTAGTTACTATTAACTTGCACTACATCTATCTAGTGGATTCTTTGGTGGCTCATCGGTGCCTTATTCTCTAACAAGCACCCACTAATTTGCACCCATATCTCATATAGTTGCTCATGGAACAGAGTAATCTCCAACCCTTGGATTTATACATCATTAGTGCAAGTCTATCTGGATCTTAGATGTCCTATCTTATAAAATCCTATGATTTGAAAGATTTAAGATTATGACCATGTGAGACTTATTCCATGATCACCACCCAGTGCATGACCAAGTCCCATAGTTTTGTGTGATCTAAGGGCTTCATTCAAATGCAAGTGAAGTAAATAAAGAGCATAAGATAAAAATGGTTATATAATTAATATCATCTAATCATGATTGTCTTAGAAGAAAATAGTTTACAAGGCCAATCTGATTGGCTTGTGGGGTACTATTCCAACAATCACCTACTTGCCCTGAAGCTGATGCCCTTTGGCCTTGAGACCCATGTTTTCAAGATATCCTTTGAAGACTATTAGCATTTAGGGGTTTCAATAGTAGTTTTACTGCATTATCTTCTAAGGCAACATTATCCACTTAATTGTCATCTCTATCAATTGATATCATATATTAAATGATAACACATTTACTATGTTTGGATCACTGATGAAATCGTGGCTCAAGTCCTAAATTATCTTCAAAAGACAATCATAGGCTCATGCACACTAAGCACTACATCTAATTTTTAGATGAAGTTTTTTATCAAAGCACCTTTGTTTGCAGTTTCCAAAAACACAAACTATTTCACCTCAATAGTTATCTTGGCTATGGTGTCTTGTTAGAACTCTTCTAACTCACCACGCCACCATTAAGGTAAAATATAAATCTAGAAGTGTATTTTAGGTCTATCCATATTGGATTAGAAACTTGAATCTGAAAACCCATCGAGTTTCAATTCTCCATTGCCGTATACCAAAGGCAATCCTTAGTCCTTCTCAGTACTTAAGGATTATTTTTATGGCCATCTAGTAATTCTCACTGAGATTGGATTGGAACCTACTTAAAGGGCTTCGCAAGTGTGCCGCATTCGGTGTTATATATTGAACAACATATAATATGATTCCTATAGTGGATGTGTAGGGTATGTGGGACATTTTATGTCTCTCACTGTAAGTCCATGAGGCTATAAACTTGGATAGACAAAGACCATGTCCCAAAGGGAGAAATGCCCTTTTGGGTTATTCTATACTGAACCTTTTAGTATTTTGTCAATGTACAGAGTTTGGGAAAGCCCTAGTATTCTTCTAGATCTATCTATATAGATACATATTCTAAATATGTAGGATGTTTCTCCCTAATCTTTTATGGAGAATTGTGTAGATAACCACGGTTTAGTATTCTCTAACATTTCTCTCATTCTTAAGGAGAAGAATATCATCGACATAAAGTAAAATAAACTATATACTATTCCTATTGGCCTTTTGCACACACATGGTTCATACACATTTTTGACAAAGTTAAATGATTTGACTTTCTAATCAAAATGTATGTTCCTAGTTCAGAATGCTTGTTTGAGTTCATTAATGGATCTCTAGAGTTTGCAAACCTTTTGCTCTATATAAATTCTTTTTCAATGTCTCCATTGAGGAAAGCAGTTTTCACATCCATTTGCCATGCCTCATAGTCATAATATGTGGCTATGACAAGTAAAATCTAAATAGACTTAGGCATTGTGATCGATACAAAGGTTTCCTAAAAATTAATATCGGGTCTTAGAGTGTAACCTTTTGCCACTAATTGCGCCTTAAAGGTCATCACCTCTCTATTAACTCCTAGCTTTTGCTTATAGATCCACTTGCAACCAATGGGAACTATTCCCTCCAATGGATCTACCAAGGTCAATACTTTGTTGGAGTACATGAAGTCTATTTTGAATTCTATGGCATCTAGTCAGTGTGCCGAGTCTATGTCCAACATAGTTTTCTTGTAGGTCTTCGAATCATCATCTGATTGTCCCATCTCATGAAAAAATCCAAAACTTTTAGGTTGCTTCTTGATCTGATCTGACCTTCTCAAAAGTTGTGCATGAGGCTCTTTAATATTTATTTATTTCTATCACTTGTGGGATTTGATGATCATCTTGAACTTCACCAAGTTCAACAACAATGCCTTCTCTATCTTATAGAAATTCCTTTTCCAAAAAGGTGGTGTTCCTTAGAACAAAACATCTTTTGTTTTGAGGGATCTTGAAAATAATAACCTAAAGACTCTCTTAAGTATCCTACAAACTTGTATAAAATGGATCTACTATCCAATTTATCTCCTACTGTCTATCTCACGTATGCAAGAGATCCCTAAACCTTGAGATATTAGAAAGAGAGTGCTTTGCCATACCACATCTCATGCAGTATCTTTGGCACCAACTTTGAAGGTATTACATTTAGTAACTTCTCCGCCATTTATAAGGCGTATCCCTAGAAGAAAATGGCATATTGAAGAAGCTTATCATAGAATGTACCATGTCCAACAAGGTATGGTTTCTCATCTTAGATACTCCATTATGTTGGGAGTCTGCTGGGTGGAGTCTATTGAGAGAGAATCCCATTCTCTTTTAGATAATCTAAGAATTCGATACTTAAGTATCTATCCCCTTGATCTAATAAAAAAACTTTAATACTAAGTCCCTTTTGTTTTTCTACTTCATTCCCATACACTTTGAAATTTTCAAAGGCCTTAGACTTGTACTTCATAAGATACACATGTCTGTGATGACTATAATCATCGGTGAAGGTGATGAAGTAAGAATAGCCTCATCTCCTACTAACTTTTAGTGTCCACAAATATCCATATGGATCAAATTCAAAGGATTTATGGGGCACTCTGTTTGTCCCACAAAAGGAGCCTTGGTCATTTTTTCTTTCAAACAAGATTCACAAGTAGGAATAATTTCTGTGCTCCTAACTTTTAGTGCTTTGAGAGCTTTCATCTTGTTCATCCTATTTTTAGAGGTATGCCTAAGTTTTGCATGTCATGACATGGCATCCTTTTGGATATCTAATGTTCTTACTTAGTTGAAAGTGCATTAGTGATGGTTAAGAATTTAATATGTACAATCCTTTGTTAAGTGTACCATGAGCAATTAAAAAACCTATTCTTTAATACCTTCAATCTCCCATTTGATATAGAAAGATCAAATCATTTGCTATCTAAAACGGGAATTGAAATAATATTCTCAATAATATTTAGTACATTATAACAAAGGTCCAATACAAGTACAAAATTCCTTAAGTCTAACTTATTGTACACCTTCGGCTTCAGTTAAAACTCTTGCTCCTTAGCCAAGGCAGTGGATCATATCCTTATCATTTAGAATTATTCTTCATTCTATTCTTTGCAACAACTAACAAAGAAAAGAATCACATGTGATATCATATATCTATGAGGAATAATTCATCCTAAATGCATTTTGATAAAATGCATGCCCGTTTTAAGGGTTGTAAGATATTTCTTGCAATAGCGCTTCCAATGGCCTATCTTGCCAAAGTAGAAATAAATAAAATTGACTATATCCTCTAAAATCTTCTTGAATCTTTTGGATGCCTTTAATGCTTGTTTTCCTTTAGAGGAAGAACCTTTTCTCCTTTTGCCTCCCTTTCTATCACCCCTAGAGCCCATAGACATAGAGGAGGAAACAAGTGTCAAAGGTTTACCCTTGTCATGGAAATCATTGTCTATTACTATGTCCAAGTAGAAAAAGGTTCTCCAAGCCTAATCATCTTTAGACCATAGTTGATGACATATAACTTCACATTCATCCTAGCTTGAAAAGTCTCCTTTGACAACTTGAACTTCTCATACCTTATTTGCTTTACAACTCTTTGTAAACTTTAACCAAGGTACCATTCATATGTCCTTGAAACTTTTAAAGTTTGTAGATGCCATCATGAGATTAAGGGATAGGATGATCTTAAGCCCAATTCGTGAACTTTTCATGTGTCTGCAGATCTACATGAATCCCAAAGGAATTAGGAGTATCATGATATAGGACATATATTCACTTCTAAGAATCTAGAATGATTTTGAGGTTAAATTAATCATGAAAGTTTGGTCTGATTTGATTTATTGGTTTCCAAAATAATGTTAAGTGGAATTATTATCCATTCTTGAGATTTCACAAATTCTCAAAGGTGAAAAAGAGAATATAAGCATGTGATTGAATATTGATATTGAAAACATGTTCATGGTCTTTCAAGCATATTTTTTTCTCATTATTTTATCAATTTTTTTACCCTAAGAAGAATTTGGAAAATCAAATTTTCTAGTGAGAATCAAGACCCCAAGGACTTGCAAGGACCACATTTATGAGTAATCAAAGAGTAGGCAACTTTTGTCAATTGCGTCTCATATAACTCTTGATATATTTTGTCTTGCTTTTCATATAGACCCATGTTTATGTGTGCCATCTATGCTAATAAGTGTCAAGTCCAACCTACCAATCCTTTTTTGTCTTAAGACGGTGTTACACATCCCCTGTTCACGAGTGCCAATGCATGAGGGTTCTTAAGTCAAAGATGCATCTCATGCAAAGTGTATGCTTATAGCTTTTCTCCTAAGTGTGACCCTCCTATACGAGTGCCATCACACAAATTTGGTAATATTATCATGGCATACATGGTTGGTGGAAGGCTTGAACTGATTAAAACTCTTTTAATTTGTTTCCATTGGGACTTAATATTAGAAAAGCACTTAGACATTCTAAGTAGAGGGTTTTGCTTGTGAAGATCTTATCATTTTTATCTTCTTATTTAGGTTCTCTATATCCTAGTCATGCATCTTATACATAAATAAGATATGAAAAGATTACATAAGTAAATAGCCTAGCATGCTCTTAGGGTGGGATGACCATGAGCCTAACCAAGTGATACACTTAGAGCTATAGGTGCATCACTCTATTGATTTTAAGTGAGTTGATTGAACTACGCTATTACATGAGTGTATCCCATACATTCATAGGTCTTCAAGCTTTCTAGGATCCTCTTTGCTCTTTGCAACTTTTATAGCAAAAAGAAAACCTCACTCCTAGTGATTCTACTCTCATAACTTTTATAAGATAGAAAAAGCGGCTTGCAAGCCCTATTTAATACAATCCATTTCAACAACTTGAAATAAATAAAATCAATGTTGAATGCTCATGATCATCCCCATTCATTCATCATCTATTCAACATTTAAATGAACAATAAATAAACCAAGAATTACCTTTCAATTCCAATAATTAAGTGCTAATCATATTAACAAATAATTGGTCATGTAAAAACAAGCATAACACTTACGCCTCATATTTTTGCCATAATTGGAGATCAATTTTAACAAGTTTTAAAAGCAGTCAAATGTGTCCAACACATTATTAAGAGCTTGCACAATATTTACGCAACCATTATGTGTGTTTTAACACCATCACAGTCACAAAAAGTACCTAAAAACTCAAATTTTGCTTAAGACCAAATTGGGTGTTGTTGGTCGAGGCTTGTTCATTGTTGGGCAGCAACCTTTTGGTTACTACCTTGCTTTGAGTTGCAAACTACAGATAGCACCCCTGTTTTAGGTTGAAGTGTGAATTAAGCCATTTTTGGCTCAACGTTTTATGCGCCAAGATTTTTAGAAAAACTTCTAAACATCAAAACACATAATATGGATGCAGATTTCAGATTAAAAACCTTTTAAAACTAAAATATCAAGTGCCCAAAGATGCTTGCAAGAATCATATTCTTTGAAAATATCCAATTATATCTAATCTTATTGGACCTAAAAATGATCAAAACAACTTAGGGACATTCACAACATGCTATATCACAATATAACATCTACCAATGCTAAATCTAAATTTAACATTAGCAAAAATGAATCAAAACATACCCATCACATAATTTAATCCACCAATAGAAGAGCCATAAGTAAGATCCACCATACACTCCAATCCATCATATAGATCAATTACATGGTGATTTTGATTAGTTGTTCACAAGAACCAACCACCCAAGCAAAGAAAAATCAAAATCCATGCATGAATATGGTTCGATACCACTTGAAAGTTTGTGTAGCACTAGGATCCAAATATTTTCAAAAACAACTGAATAAACTAGCCAACACAATACCACAAGGATCTATACATGCATGAAATTTAGATTTAGAAGAGAAAAATACCTAGCTAATAACAAAAAATGAAGAGCAAGAGTAAAACTCTCTCCAACTGTCAGATAGGCTCTTCACCGGTGTAGCAGAATCACCACCGATTTTCCCTTAGATGGACTCCTCCATTTTTGTTGAAATGTTTTTTGAATCTACTCAACCATTTGAAGATTCTATACGTCAAAATTCAGCACAATCAGAACACCAATGGTACTCTTAGAACAAGCAAGAACCAATTGCTAGAAACTGTTCTAATCAAGAGCAAGAGCAACCAAAATAAATTGCCTCTAATGTAAAAGTCCAAACACCAAATATATGCCCTATTCTCTACAGAATGGCTAGAATATCTCCAGATAATGCAGGAAGAAAGGTTGGGGATATGGAGGTGGAGAGTGGAGGGAGTTGGAGAGAATATTTAGGAGGCTAACAAAATTAGATTCTCACTACACAATATTATTGGTAGAAAAATCACACTAAACATGAACCACCCATCCCTTATGGCCAGCCATGCTCCTATATTTATATATAGGAGTGGTTACACACCATCCTCAAGGAGGTGATGCCAAGTGTCCTTGCCAAGGTGGCCACTAACTTGTGATTACTGAAAAAGAATAGTAATTGAAGCACAAATTTCATCTCATGAAATATCTTACAATTAAATTCCAATTCACATTAAATGAACCATTCATTTAATTATTCTCTCCAAATATTAACTCTCCAACTTAATTAAATTAAAAAATTTAATTTAATTAATAATAATTTGACTTTACTCTTAAGTCAAAATGCCTAACTATTTAAGCAAGTCAAAATCAATTTAACCCTTAAATTAATTTTGACCAATTGATAGTTATGTGACATCAATTAATTAACCCTTAATTAATTGATATTAATTTAACTCTTAAATTAATTTGACCAATTTAACATTTAAATTGATCAAGTAAAATGACTACAATTTTGCTTCTTCCAAAAATCAGTCATGCATTTTCTAACTCTTAGAAAATTCTTCTTCTTTGAATAGACCATGTTATTGGCTTTTGTGTGTGACCCATTAGGTTCTATCTTTCATTGGACATGAGCTCACAATTCCTTGTGGCTTTTGAAATATCAAATATTCACTATAGTTTAAACTCCTTTAAACTAAGCGATCAATTTAATTAATCTCATTCATTGAAAAGTACCCAATCTTCATAGTCGATGTCCAATCTCAAGCTTATGGTGCCCAAATAATAGGACAAAATAAATGCTCTTGAAGAACCATTCTAGCATTATGCGGACCATGCAAATATGGTCCTTCCATCTCCTATCTCCCAAAGAGGCCTAAAGCAAGATATTTGTTGGCTCCCTAATAGCCTCGATACTATACATTTATTCTCTATGTTTGATTTCTTTTGTAACTTCATCTTTGAAAATGCCTTTCCAAATTATCACATCACCTTGTGCAAGAATTTCTTGGAATTGATCATTATAGAACACATAGGGGATGCACTCGCACTTTACAAAAATGAGGAGTTAGATTCCATCTTGGATCTTATGAACCTCCATACCAAGTAGCTCATACCCAATCTCAACCCAAAAGACTCGCTAGGTGGTCAAGGAAGAGTTAAATTATAAGGACCAAACACAATATTACCATGGCCCCAGGTCAGAGGACTAATAATATACACTAGTGTAAGTTAGAGAACTAGCCACTACCGACTAGCCATTATGGCTATTTAGTGGATTCTCTGGTAGGTCTTCAATACCTTCTTCTCTAACAAATACCTATTAACATGCATCTGTATATCATACAGATGCTCATGGAATGGAGCAATCTCTAACCCTTAGATTTATGGGTTGTTAGTTCAAGTTTATCTGGATCTCAGATGCCCTATCTCATAAGATTTTCTGACTTGAAAGATATAAAATCACAACTATGTAATACTTATTCCATGATCACCACCCAATGCATTACCAAGTCTTGTAATCTTGTGTGATCTAGGGGCTTCATCTAAATGCAAGTGAAGTAAATAAAGAGCATAAGATGAAGATGGCCATATAATAATATCATTCAATGAAGATTGCCTTACAAGAAAATAATTTACAAGGTCAATCTAAATGGCTTGTGGGGCACTATTTGAACAAATATGAGACACTAAAAATATGGGGGGACCTAATTAAAGTTTGGGGGAAAGTTTTAGGGAGGAAATTGTGATTTCCAAATGTTGACAGTATATATATATATTTTTCCCCATAAATTTCATTTATTCCCCTAGGAAACCATGTCTTCCTCTTTCAGTCACTTCTTTCATTAAATGGCGAATCCCACCACACGTTGTACCAATCTCTTTCTCTCATCACCGTGAACATGTACATACTTTTTTCTTGCACAATTGATCCGCAAAATGCTAGAAAATCACAATCAAGCCAAAAACTCATGAAAATGGTAGCAGAAGTTGCTGTTTCGATAATAAAAACTCCAAGAATAGATCAATATCAATCAATAAATAAGAACAAACAAGCAAACCTGTACAACATATGCATTCCAATAAAACCATACTAGACATGCATATTAGATTTACCTTATTCCATTCAAACAAGTACTTTACCAAAGTGTGGTAGCTTGGTTCATGGTTTGTGCCCATACAGACCATATGGTGCACTGTGATGCCTAGGGGGTAATCCCTAGTATATTATCGATACCTAGGGGAAAATTCGGAACATACTATTGATACCTTGGGAGAAATGCCTAGTGTATTGCTGACACCTATCTGAGTTATATAACATGTATTATATCTAAATATTATGCTCGATTAGGCTCTTGGCCAATCAATCTCTAAACAATTAACAAGTACAAGTAATAATTTGCGTAGATGCCCAGGGAAAAATTCTCAACACACTGCGTACACCAGATAAATAAGTAAGCTAACAAGGCAACTTATAATATGTATAAAAATGTTAAAAAGGTAAAACAATAACATTTAACAAGTGTGATTAATTTATCATGGCCAGAAAATAAGATATGAACAAACAAGTGTGCTGGCAAAGTATTCGCTAACAATATAAGATGGAAAAAAGTATAGGACAATAGTAAGTATTGATCAAGAACAAGTACAAGACAGGTAACATTAAGAAGTTTGGATGCTAAGACGAATAAGAACAAACTTACATAAGAGTGAAATCAAGAACTAACCCTGGTAGGGGTATACAAGTTAATTAATAGATCACAAGCAAGTACACAATCAACTATAGATTTCAATAAACACAAATAGGTATAATTCAAGCACATTTAACCTTCATAGGGTTTTTTCCACAAGAACCAATAGAAATATTCTAGGTCAAAGTGGCAGACCATCACCTCCGCAATCTCAGATACAGTAACTGTAGTCAATAGCTTACTGGTCCACAGGACCTACTTCCTCATCACCTAACCAAAAGAGTATATTTGTAGTTAAAATTCACATTCAACCTTAATTTTACTAATATACTATCAATAGTCTAGAATTACTATTTAATCGGTAGCATGATAGTTTTGGGGCTTAAAAGGTACCATTGGCCCAAAATGGCTAATAAAGTCCTTAATGTCAAAACAATCCCAATTTTCATATCATGTCTAATAACAGAACATAAACTAGTTCCTAATTACATTTCTAACCTTATATCAATATCCCATATTAAAATAATTGATCTTGATATCTAATTATCTCGATTATTTCCACTTAGGTCTCAATTTTTAAATTTAGGATTTTGTTATTCAAATAACTCAATAAATCGCCAATTATTAAAATTTCATACAAATTTGGGTCTAGGAATCCAACATCATCCATGCATGTAACAATCTTGCTGCTAGATACAATTTAGAATTATTATTTAAAAACACATGAGTTATAATTGGGTGAAAATGCACAAAAATCCTAAACTCAATGCTGATCTTTACCTTGAAACACCCAATTGAGACCTCAAAACTATGAACCAAACATACCACTGCAATCACGGTGATGAGGCAAAAATTCTACCCTAGAGCTACAGCCATGCTACTACTGTTGGAAAATGTTAAAACTACCTCCACTCGTCGCATTTCGTACTCTTGAGTCCAATGCTCCTATTAGTCTAGAGTTTTGCTGCCAAAATGATCCTCAACCTTAGCTTGAAGCTTCAATACCACCCTTTCGCCACTGCGTCTGTAACTCCAATTTTTGGCTTCATGTTTGGCATCTTTTGACCTGATTTTGCTCTTCAATTATTATGCTGAATTGGGGGGCCCAAGTTGCTTCTTAATTGGGGAATATAGGCCTATTTTTGTTAAATTGAGGAGCAAAATTTCTGCCTACTTAGATTTAATTTTGGATTTTATTTCCATGTACTTTAGGGGGTAATTTTAATTAATTCATGTAATTTTCTCTTTCTCTTGGGGCAATTTTTAGTATGTATTTTGTAAAGGAAGTAAGTACTTCCTTAGTTATGTTTTTACTCAAATACTCTAGTTTTGTAATTACTTTTTGTTTGCTAATATCTCTTGAACCTATCACGAGTAAAAAAAAAACAAAATCTAGTTTCCATCATTGCTGCCAAGTTACACCTCCATGCACGGCCACCAGCATAATGCCCAAGACAAGCTCTTTCAAGAACATTGCACAAAACACCTCTCTATTGCTGCCTCGCTGTTGATCACCACTTTCTCGTTGCGGTCAAGTTTTAGTTTCAAAACTGTGGTGGCTCGCTGGTGTTGGGTATATGCATGTGGTGTCGATGGGGTGTTGGGAGTGAGGAGAGATGGTTGGTGAAGTTAGGTGGTTGAGATGGCCATCGAAGATGGTTGCTAGAGGAATTATAAATTAGCACACAAAAAATTAAGACAATCAAATTATTCTCAAAATTATTCATCAAAACTCAAAAGCACACAGTATTGCACCTAAGCACCGCAAGTCATAATTGTTATAAATTATCTCTTTCTTTATCACAATCCATAATTGATAATATAAAATCTTAAATCCAAAACTAAGTTGAACGTTAAATATAAATATAAATAAAAAAATCATAATTTAAAAAAATTATTATTTATTTTAATTAAATAATTGGGTCGGGTTAGTGAATATGAAATTTGAGAACCAAAAAAATGTAATTAGATTTGATTGGATTTTACTTGATCAAACTCGATTACTTGATATTGGTTCGATTTGGATTGTCAGGTCCATTGGATTGAATTGATCTAATGAGCACCCCTACTTTAGGGTATCCTACAAATTTGCACAAGGTGGACCTCACATCTAACTTGTCTCCCACTAGTCTCTTGACATAGGTGGGAGACCCCTAATTTCTTAAATAAGAATAAGAGGGTGCTTTGCCAAACCACATCTCATGCAGTATCTTTGGCACCGACTTTGAGGGTACTATATTTAGTAAAGTGTATCTCTAAAAGAAGATAGAGGGATTGGTGAAGCTTATCATGGACTGTACCTTATCTAATAATATACGATTTCTCCTTTTAAATACTCTATTATAGTAGGGTATACTAGGTAAAGTTTGTCATGAGAGAATTCCATTCTCTTTTAAATAATCCAAGAAGTTGGTACTTAAGTATTCACCTCATTGGTCCAAGTAAAGAGTTTTGATACTAAGTCTTAATTGTTTTTCTACTTCATTCCTATACTCTTTGAACTTTTCAAAGGCTTCAAACTTTTACTTCATAAGATACAAATATCTAAATTGAGTGAAATCATTGGTGAATGTAATGAAGTAAGAATAGCCTCATTTTACATCAACTCTTAGTGGACCATAAACATTTGTATGGATGAAATCTAAAGGACTAGTAGATTGCTCTATTTTTCCTATAATAGGAACCTTGATAAGTTTTCCTTTTGAATAAAACTCACAGATAGGTAGATCCTTTAATCTACTAAAATATAGTGATTTGAGGGCTACTAAGAGTTAAGTTAAGGTCAAAATTCAAAATCGTGATTGTCATCTTATGTGTAACTAAGTCCCCTAGCCTTGTATGATTTCAGGGCTTCAACCAAATGCATGTGAAGAATATCATAAAATGCATAAGATAAAGACTCCAATTTTATAGAATATCATTCAATAAAGATTGTCATACAAGGAGTAGTTTTATACAGCAATCTAATTGGATACAAGGCATTATTCCAACACTTCAGATTTTTTTTACAAGTGATTTTTTGTGTTTATTATAACTTTGAAAGTTTCTATTTATAGCAGTTAAATGTATGATGAGTTTTGACCCACTTGGGTTTTAGATGCCCATTTTTGGTAGGCTTGATTGGCCTTTTACTTTACTTAGTATTTGTTGTAACAAATTTTACCTAAAGAAACATATGGAGCTTGAGCTTAAAACAAATTGCTATTGGTTGAATAATTTGCAAAAATAAAGTGGTTAGAGGTATTAGAAGGATTTCGAAAAAAATCCTTCTATAATTAAGTTAGTGGCCAAAAGAAAAGTTGCTTAATAAGAGTTTCTATTCACTCAAAAATTGAAAAAAATCAAAGAATTGATATACTTAATACAAATATATATGTATTCCCATCTTACCTCTAATTTGAAGTATATATTCTTGATAAGTTCATGATTCATGCAAATTTGATCCCCTTAATCATGTAGCCATAATCCCTTAAACCCAAATTCTTAAGATCATGTGGAGAGAAAATATAGGAGTAGATAGCAATTACCATTATCAGCATGCTTGAGCCGACCATTGTTGGCCCTAGTTGAGCTGGTGATTACCAACTTCAACTGAACTAACATGTATAGATGAAACCACAGGAGCTAAGCAAGATGTCTCAGCATGAAGTCTAGATCTCCGTGTCCCTGTTGAGCTAGATAGCTCAGGTCTAGTCACGAGAATTAAAAGAGTTCACCTCCAGTCCTCCACTCCTTAACTCTCTAACCTAGGTAGTTTCTAGGCATTGGTGCTTATGATATTAGTATTTATGGCTCTTTTATTCAATTTATATTTTTTTATCCCCAGGAATTTAATTTGCCATATCAGTTATTATTTATAATTAAACCCAACATGTACATTAGTCTAGATATGAACACTAATAAAATTTGCTAGATTTTGTCTTACCTTATTAGATAAGGTTACAACTAGAGATGAAGTTACATGTCGTGGATGTTGCGCAGGATAAACATGACATGAGTCTTATGTTGATGAAAAGGAAACCATAGAAAAAGATGATAATTGGACTATGACTATATATATTTGGATTTGAAGTTAATGTTTCATCTCTTATTAACTATTTGAATTTATTTTTTGTTAGTTATTTTACAATATTTGAATGAATTTTTGATTTCTTGTTGATGTGACTAAAATTGGACTTAAGAACTTTTTGGTAATTTAACTAAGAATAATGAATTAATCCTAAAATTAAATAACTAAGAAAATTAGCCAGAGCCTGAAAGACAAGCTTAGCTTATAAACAGGTAAAAAAACCCTAATGTCTTTAAGCCTATCAAAACTAAAATCTATCAATACCAAGCTATAGAGAGAAATTGAAGTAAGAAATTATTTGTGAAATTTCTTAGAGTAGAAGAACTCTTGGAAATAGCAAACCTCTCTATGCACATTCTTGAGAAGACAAATTAACACTCTACTATTTTCTAGAAAGGAACTCACTCCATTTTCAAGCACTCTCTTTAGGAAACTTAAAGGAAGAAGAAGAAATGTTGAGGATACAAGAAGAATCAAGAATTCACTCTTACAACACTCGAGTGGCAATGACATTCAAGGATATGGAGAACTACTAACTAAAGAAACCTTCACAAGTAATGTTGTAGCCACTCTTTGTACTTGAATGCAGCCAAAGAGAGCACTTGCAAACCAAGCGTTACTTCGCAAAGACCTTATGACATTGATAACTCGAGAAATACTAATAAGTCTATTAGAGAGTGTCCCTTCATGATTCTTAGCCAAATTAACTGCTCAGTATGTAGAAGAGCTACTGCAACTTTACTAGTATGACTGTGGGGCTTTCTCTCACTAAGGTTGGTCATTTAAAGTATCACGCCTGGGCAAAACTTCCATCCACTTTCTCTATTTTGGCTTAAGACTTCCAAGTCCTATTCTCAAGGAAGCTCTTTTGGATTGATACTTGTTGCTATCGGATAGTGGACTTAGGAGCTAGCACCACAACTCCAAGATAATGTTGGAAACCTACCTTTACCCTACTATTTAAGCTCAACAATTAGAATAGTTGGACCACCGACCACCATATTGACCTGTTCGATTTTGAGTAAAAATTGATAAACTAAGAAAGCATATTCTATTTTGCTAGAACCATCTAAACTAATAGTTGAACTATTTCACTCATTGAGCTTCTCACAATTTATTTGAACTGGACTAACTCATTTGTTTTATTTCTTTCCTTTTTAATTTTTGGCACAATTAGAATGTATTTTAATTTGTTTGTCAAATGTACAAACCTTCAAGATTAAGGTATATCTTAGAAAGCTATCATCTTAAAACACTCAAACAAATCTACAAAATAAGAGCCCAAAATCAAATTTAACATTCTAATTTCTAAATTAAGCTAAGAGGTAGTGATGTAGAAAATAATTTGCAAGAGCACCAATTAAACAAAACAAGAACATCCTATTCAATTATGATGTGTGTAAAAATCACTCTTGAACATTTTACAAGAAAGTCTTTTATATGACTACAGGTCCCACTATTTGAGATGAGAACTACCTACTAAATTACTGAATATCTTAATATAATTGAATCCATAATATTTAGACATGTGTAGCCCATGTTTCCCCATTTTCGATCATGTGTTGAATTTGGAACTTGAAGTAGATTTGATTGTAGTTCGGCTCCTTTACATGTGATGGATCAACTAAGTTCCAAACTTCAACTTGGCAGGCATAATTGGACAAGCTGTCATACTACATCTAGGTTGATGTTTACTTAAAGTCAGCTTATCAGGGATATGAATCCTTGCTTTTGTCTAGGTCCTCAAGTTATCAAATATGGTCATAAAACACCCACTTGGCTTGTCAATTTTGCTTAACTCCCTAATTCTACTAGGCCTATTAATTAGCTCGGCCACTTAGTTTTACTACATAATAGGCATCATCACTTCCCCCCTTCAAAGTAGTTTAAAATAGCTATTTTGAACTTAGCATAGGGTGTTGATCCAAGGA
>JACGDI010004316.1:679287-697327 GCA_014898725.1 Jacaranda copaia
AAATAAACATTATGTTTTTTAGGATCCTTCTAGAGTACCTCATGGAGATATTTCCTCGAGAATCCTTTAGAATGTACTATTACATCATATCATGTTTTGCAACCCTTGGAGGTCTTAATAGGAAGATGACATTTTGTGCTCCAAAGATTCTTCCAATTTGCATGGTTGTAACTTTTTTATTGAGACTGTCTCTTCGTGAGTTTGCTCAAGCCTGTCTATAGGGATTAGAGTTTTCTTGAGCCCTCTTGTCCTTCTTTAGATGGCTAAGCATTAGCAAGATACAAAGTATCTTTTGTACATGCAGTATTGCTAGATCTTAGTGTTAGAGTAATATTATACTCTTTCAACATTGAGTTACATAAAAGTCTCATCATTCGTAGACCTTTGTTGCTTTTGTGGTGCTGTTTGCATGTTGTGCATGGGGTTAGCATGAATAGGGTAATTATTGTGAATTCCGCAAAGTAAGTGCTCGGTATATTGTTGCATGTTGGGGGTTAGTTGGGCTCTAAGCTAGGTTAGAGTGTTAGGTGCCTCCTAGGTGCTTGGCTATTATGTAGGGCATTGGGAGCTCATTAAGCTCTCATTCTGAGCACTCATATTGGCTGCGAGCACCTGCTAGGCACCCAACCATCCAATTTTTTTCAAGATACTTAGGTTTATCCAAATGTTGTTAGCATTCATTTGTTTTGCAGATACAACTATTTGGAGAGCATTTAGGATTATTTCGCCAAGACTTGGTGTTTAGCAAATGACTTTAGGAAATTCTTGCCTGATTCATATATGTAGTCAACCAATTACCTAACTTTCAATTGATATTTCGCTATCATTGTGGGCTCATCACCTGATAGGGACACATAAACAAAATTTGACTGCAAGATTTTTTAGAAGGCTATTATCGAATTGCACAAAGTACAACATAAGAGTGGAGATAAGTCTCACTAGGGAGACCTTTTGGCAATAATTAATTAATTAAATTAAAATCTATAAGATGCCTTATTAGTGAGGTTTATCATAATACTTAGTCTATCGCACTAAAATAAGTTAGGTACCTAATTGGTGAGATTTCATTGAAACACTTAGTTATTCATTTTAAGTATAGTTAGGTGCCTTATTGTTGAGGGCTTATAGAAATCAAGTCATTTGATAAAGGTTTTCAAAGGATCCTGTCAATGGGTCTAAACGTCATTAAAAATTATAGTAAAGTTTGATTATAAGCCTTATTTGTAAGGTCTTTATTGTTAATGCTAAGTTTTGAGATGATGTCAAAGTGATAACCTCATTCAAGAGGTCTTATTGCTGAACATTGAGTTATTATGATGAGATGTGGCGTGTTGGCCATGTGCTCATGATGGGCCTAATAGCTAACTATAGGAGTGTAGCTACGTGTCTTTTGGTGGGCCTTGTAGCAAGCTTACATTTAGTTGATTCAAGTATTAGTGCACTTTAATTTTGAAGTGTTTAGGCATTGCCATCCACCTCTATGGAAGATTCATGGTGGGCTTTTTGCATGGTGACCACATGTCCCCCGAAGGGACCTTATAGTGGGATTATGCTAAAGAGTTACCATTTACCTTTGAGGAGGTTTTATTGTAGGCTTTTTAGTGGTGACCACATATCCCTAAAGGAACCTTATAGTATGATTACACCAAAGGATATGCCACTAACCTAGAAGGATTACAATAGGCTTTTTGACAGCAACTATGTATCCCCTGATAAACCATATAATGGGATTGTGCCTGAGCAGCAACCTCATAACCTTGGAAAAGGCCATATAGTAGAATTGCATAGGAGACTTGTCAAGGGTGCACTGGAAAACAGTAAGCAAGCATCTCAAGTGAATTAATTCACAATCATAAAGAATAATAAAATAATTTTATTAGAATGAGAACAAAGAAAATAATAATATTAAGGTACTTACTTTCGAGAGGAGTTTGGATTGTCAAATCAATCTAAGTATTTAAATAAACCAAAATTAATACTAGAAATCAAACTCTTATAAAGCTTAATAATACGGTTGTTTAAGCTTGGAGAGATCTTACCTTCTAGAAATGCTTTAGAGATGTTCCAAGTTCTAGGCTCTTCTCTTCCTTTCATCATTTGCAACTTGGAATAGCTTTGTGATGTATTAAAAACTAATAAAAAATTACAAGGCCAGTTTGTGTTTGACAAAATAAAATGGGAAGTACATACCTTCCTTACAAATGTTCAAAGATGCAAAACAAAAATTGACAAAATGAACCTAACTATTTGAGGCTACATACAAATTACAACCTTATACAATTATTTATAAAAAGTATGAGTAGTCTTTGGGAGCAAAAAAAGGCTATAGAAAACCAACAGCCCGTGTGTAAAATTTCATACTTGTGGAACTAATGATGAATGAGGGCCCATTCAAAAATTGATGCATCAAGAAGACCAAAAATTGAGCAGCTTCCTATCTATAGTGCTGATAGAAATTGAATTGAAAACTACTACTTAATATGTGACATAATATGAAATTTATACACGTTGATAACTTGAATATAGCTTAAATACCAAAAAGTGGGGAGTTTCCTATCCATGTTGCTAAGATTAGATTTTTCTAATTTGGACTCCTAAAAATAGTGCAACAAAACTATAAAAAACTGTATAGATTCCTATCCATGATGTTGAGATATGAAGCAGATAGATGGTTGAGAATCAACAGCAAAAATACACTAGCGAAAGAGTAGTTTTTAAGTATGTCTTGGACTAGCATATCAAGCAAAATTCAAAAACCTTGGCGTTGAATGCAATAATTTCCCAGACAAAAACCAAATAATGCAAGCAATCCAATTCCTTTCTAGCAAAAACAAAATAAGGCAGATAGATGTAGTTCATGTTCTTATTTGAACCTGAAAGACAACAAAATTTGACTTGAAAGCTTCCTTAGCAAAGAAGTTAGTAGCTGAGTTACCCTTTCTACAAATGTAAGTGAAAGAGACGTTTAAGGAGTTGATATACCTTATGATTTTTCCAATAATATAGGTGAGACTCCAATGATGTGGTTGTTGATTGGTGATGCGGTGTAAGGCTAAGAGTGCATTCATTTCAATAGTGATATTGGTGATATTTGTTTCAAAATAGATTTTCAAACATTTGAAAATAGCTAAGAACTCCACAAAAAAATTTTAATTGCTTGAACAAGAGGCTATAAAAATGCAAAAACAACTTGATGCTCACTGTTTCTTAGGATTAAATTAGCACCGCAACACCTAGATCACCCAACGATATGCCATCAATATTTAATGTAGAAGAGCTAAGTTCAAATTGCCTCTATATGATGATTTTGCTTGGTGGAGCCTTCTGCTGGAGAAAGAAAATGTTTAGAGCAGCAGTTGAGGATAGACCCCTAATCTAGTGGCTTAATTTAAAGAGGTTGGACTTGAAAGCAATAACAATATGCTGTTGGATCCTCCACATGGTTTTCTCTAACGAGGAATGGATTATGTTGTGATTTACATCATTTCTTGCGCACTATAAAAACCAGCACACAAGGATGGGAATGATGGCTCAAACATGAACTTTAAAACCTGCAAAGATCTTAATTTCCAAGATTAAAATAATAAAGAAATGTTAGTTGCCTTAGGTATAACAAAATGGAAAGTAATTTTCAAATAGCTTTTGCAAAATTATAAGAAATAAAAATGTGAACTGTACTTTCAAACTTACTATCATTTTGGCACTTAGATACTAGATTAATGCTCTTCCATTGGAGTTTTTGATCAAAGGGGGTGAAGTTGTTAAGAAGGTACTAAGCAAACATAGAAACAATAGGAGTAAGAAGCTCATTCCAAACAGAGGGAAGGAATTTTGAGGGTTTGGTTATTGAATTTTCCTCCAAGCGCTTTTGATAAAGAATAAGTCATTTGAAGAGAGTTTCCACTAAGGAAGATCTTTTGAATTATGGAAGATTGGGATGTCATATATTTCCTTTGCAAGATTAGATGCGAGAACCTCCTCAAGTTTACATAAATTATATTCCCTGTTGTCCTAAAAGGCTTTCATTAGGGTGTATGAAAATTAGGCAAGGAGAAATAGGTTGTTCAAGGAAACCAACAGTCTAGCCAAAATGAAACATTGACATCCCTAAAGGTTCAAAAATCTATTTATTTGATTCTTCTTTGATAGCACAAAGCCTTTTTTGCACATATGAGTTTTAAGGCAAGACCTTAATCGTAAGTGGGTGGCATGCTCCACAATATTGTTTTCTTAGAATTTTAGCTTAGAGAGAATTTTAACACTTAAACCTCCACTGTAATTTGTAGGTAAAAGCTACAATCATATCTGAGAGGACTCTCACATTTATACCTCCTTCACTAAAAGAACACATTCTGCTCCATGACCTCCAATGAATTTTTTTCTTTATAAGAGTAGACCCCTAGAAATATTTACTAAGAAATCTTTTTTATCATTTGCAACTTGTATTCTCCTAGATTAACAATCTTTATTGTCTTATAAGAACCTTTCCACTTGGCAGCAAATTTGCCAATAGGTTCAGAAACTTCTATTGTTCTTATCACCAAATTGGCTACTTAAAAGTCTTTAGGGCGCATTTTGGCATTACAAGTTTTAGTCATCTTTGTCTTATACATTTCCCTATAGATGCATGCTACTTCTTTTTTCTCAAAGAGCAAGTTAAGGTTGGCTCTTAGCTCTTTTGAATTTTGGGTAGTGTACTAGCTTTTACCCTCTAGCTATCTTTTTCAACTTTTATTGGCGTGACTACTTATGTTTTATATACCAAGTTGAATAATGATTCTCTTGTGGATGCCTTAAGTGGTCTAGTATGCATATAGCACTAAAGGGAATTCATCATACTCCTTTAGCTTCTCCAAGTTGTGTCTTAAGATGTTAGAGGATGGTCCTATTTACTGGCTTGTATGTTGGAAACATATTTAATGAACTGCTTGAGAAAGAGTTCCTAGGATCACTCCATGAGTTTTGCTCTGGTGAATTGGGTTTCATTGTCAAATATCAGCACTCGAAGGATCCTAAATTTATAGTTGATATGCCTTTGAAGGAATCTTATTACTTTCTTTTTTCCTAGGATGTCTACTAGAGAAGTAGCAATGAAGGCAATAATAGATACAAAAGTTGTGGTCAATAAGGTAGGGATCATCAAAACACTAAACCATCTAATGTGAAGACAATTTTCAATGTTGATTATCTAGTTACAAAATCAACCCTATAAGCTTTCTCTTTCACGTCTCTCTAAAATTGCGGTCATGGTAAAATCTTGGTTTATTTAATCATCAGGAACTCCCAAGCACATGAATTTTCTATACTCTAAATGGAAATAGAAAATGGAAGGCTTGTTATTCAATAGTATAACATGACTTATATGATCGTGTCAACCAATCCTAAAAACTATCTAGATCTTTTCAATTTATTGTAACTAAATGAAGTGGATTACAAAAAAAAAATATAGATTGCTATACACATAATTTCAATATAACCATGTGTTGCCTGGGATTTGAACCTGAAACTAGTCGAAGGGAGTAGATGATTTCATTGTTAAGTTAATTAAATAAAGAAAACCCCTTCTTAAGTTATGCTTGCATTTTTCATTGCACACGGATTTCCCTATGTATACATCATTTTCTTTCTTAGAAAGACTTTAAAAAGTTGACTACGTAGTAGGTATAACCCTTATTTCATACTACATCAATATTTCAAAATAGTGGAAATCCTATTTTGATTTTGTTTTCTCTTGATCCATTTTTTTTTAAGGAAAAATGGATATTTCCAAGATCTCATAATTTTAATTTGTGATTGGCTAGATCATTGATAGAAATAATATCTAAATACCAAATCCGAATTCTATATACTCCCTATAAAGTGGAAGAAGCTTTTGGATAGGTAAAAAAAATGAATGTCTTCTTCCAACATAAGGAATTCTTCCAATAATTCCAAGCCTAATCTTTTCACAAGAGCATATTTTTTTGTTTACAAGCCAAAGTTCTAGCACAATAAAGCCGAAGTACGTACTTTATTTGACATAAACTCTTTTTTTTGGAAGATCTGCTATGATAATAGAAAGATTTCTGCATATATGCCCAAATTGGTTAATAATATTAGAATTTGATAAATCAACTCGAATCGACTTACTAATGGGATGCCCTAATACATTACAAAATTTCACTTTAGCCAATGACGCAATCAAAGGAATAATTGGAACAAAGGTATCAAACTTCTTAATAGCATTATTGATTAGAAATGATTTTCTAGAATTGAACTCTACACTACTGAAGCGTTCATTCGCACACTTGAAAGATAACCTAAAAATTTAAGAGAATGATTGGATAATTGGTTTATAGAAATCCTTCTTGGATGAAACCATAGCGAAAAATGCCATTGTCAAAAAGTGACAAGCTAACATTTCCATTTATTCATGAAAAGAGCCATCCTTTTTGAAGTTAGAATGGATATTCTTTGATATCTAATATAATGCATTCAAGGTTCCTTGATTGACTATAGGTTTGCCTGAAAATCTTTAACCTTAACAAAGACATTCACAAGACATTCTATTTTTCCATAGAAAAAGATCCGTTCAAGAAGAACTCCTACTTACACTCACTTGGAGAAATAATCAACATCTACAATGAAAAATTTTCTCTAGCTTATGGCTTGAGGAAAAGGTCTCGCAACATCTATGCCCCATTGTGCGAAAGGGCAAAGGTTACTAATTAGTTGCAAATAAGTGCTAGGTTGATGATTAGGGGGGGGAGGGCGTGTTCTAGACAAGGTTTGCAGCTCTTTACTAATGATTGAGCATTTTTTATCATAGTTAGCCAGAAGTATCCTTGCAAAAGAGTTTTGAATGCCAATGATCATGCTCTAAAATAGTTCCCACATGGACTTTCATATATCTCCCTCAGCATGTATTGTGCCCTCTTGGGTGGTAGGCACTTTAGGTAGGATTGTGAGAAACCTATTTTATACAAGTCCCCATTTATCAGTGCAAAATAGGTTATTTATACCTTCACTTATCATGCCTCCTTGGAGTCACTCGGGAGGTTGCCACTCTATAAGTATTTTACAATGTGAGTCATCCATATGGTGGTACCATTCTCTACATCCATCATGTTGGGAAATGAACAAGTTTCGCCTTTAGGAACTTGTTGATCTAAGACGTCTAAAGTTAAGAATGTGATTTGGTAGCTCTTTAGAGCCACTAGTAAGCTAGCAATCTTAGCTAATAGATCAGCACCTATATTTTCTTTGCATAGAAGCTGGGTATGGATGAAACTCTTAAGCATTTGTTTAATTGCTTCCACTCAACTGAGGTATTTTGTTATGCTATTCTCTTTAGCTTTGTAACAACCAATAGCAACCAGTCTCACATGGTTTCTGACTATAGCTTACAAGTATCATGCTCCGATTACATACGCTGACTTTATCCCAATGATCAGTGTCTCATACTCAGCTTCATTATTAGAGACAGGGAATATGAATCTTATTGTACATTCTAGCTTTTTGCCATGGTAGTTCGGACTAATCCTGCTGTCTGTCAAACCCTATGGCTAATCTATCTATGTAAGGATCTAAGTTGGAAGAGAGCCAATTATACTTTTTACCAGGAAGCTTGTTATGCCTTGTGCCATAATGGTGAGTTGAGGGCATTTATCAATCCCATATTAACTTAACTTTATCATCTATTTAACTATTCTTCTTGAGCCTTTTGGACTACTAAGTATCCTCTTCAATGGATAATTGGTGAGAACCATGATTCAATTAACTTGAAAGTAATTGCCAAGCTTTCAAGTGGCCATCAATTTCACCAAGGCCAATTTTTCAATAAGAGAATATTGTACTTCATGACTTCAAAAAGTGGCTGACATAGTACACTTATTGGTGTTCTTTTTTTTGCTCATGTAACAGGGTAGTGCTGATTGTAATGTCGGTGGTAGATAGGTAGAAGTATAGTATTTGGCCTGTCCTTGGCTTTCTCAATAATGGGAGTGATCTCAAGTATTCCTTCAGCTATAAAAAGACTCTGTCACATTCATTGGTCTCACTCAAAGGTCTTGGCTCCTCTCAGATTTTGAAGAAAAACAGTCTTTTCTCAGCAAAATGGGAGATGAAGTGGTTCAACTTAACTAGGCATTTAGCTAACATTTACACTTTTTAAATTTATGTGAGGGTGGCATTTGTAGCACTACCTTGATCTTATCAGGATTGGCTTCAATCCCTTGCCTTGACACCATGTATTCAAGGACTTTTCCTCCATACATGCTGAAGGTGCACTTTGTTAAATTGGGCTCCAACTGAATATTCTCAGGATATTGAAACACTCTATGAGGTTATAGAGGTAGCTTATCTACTTTAGACTCTTGACTAGCATATCATTAATATATACCTCTATGTCCTCTTGATCATATATTCGAGATATGGTTCACTAGTTTCTAGTATGTGGAACCTGCATTCTTGATTACGGAAAGCATCATGTTGTAGTAGTATACTATATTAGTGGTTATAAAACTTGTCTCATCCTAATTTTCTACGGTTAGACGAATCTAGTTATATCTTTGGTAAGCATCAAGGAAACTTAGCATCTCATACTCTACTATGGAATCCACCAGTACATCTATACACGAGAATGGGAATGGGCCCTTTGAGCAATCCTTGTTCAAGTTAATAAAATCAATACATATCCTCTATTTCCTATTAGGCTTGGGCACCGGCACCATGTTGGCTAGCCATTCGGGGTATTAAACCTGATTAGATGTATTTTGCCATTAGGAGTTTATTCTCCTCCTCCTTAATAATCTAATTTTGTTCCACTTTGAGAAGTTTTTTCTCTTTTGCCCTATGCATAGCATAGTTGAGTCCACGTTGAGGTGATATATAATGATGTCAGGGAGATTCCTTATAGGTCTATCACACTCTGGGCAAATACATCGCAGTTATCTCTTGGGAAACGTATAAACTCCTTAAAGTCTGGGACTAAGAGGACTCCAATCTTCAAGGAATTAGATGGGAAGATTCCCACACTCTTGAGCTCCTCTTTAACAAAGTCTGGCCCGTTAGCCTTCCTTTCCCTACTTCAAGACTTGAAGGGAGGGAAGTTGCTAGCATTCGTGGTCCTATCCATAGCCAATGGTGGAGACATGTCCGGGCCACTTCAATTCTCTTTCTAATACTAGGGGATCACTTTGGCATCAGAGATTTGTTCTATGTATCTCGTCTACACTCTCAATGTTCCTCTATGATAGTTTAAAATTCTCACAAACAGTGCCAACATGATGTTGTATGGAAGGAAAGTGATGTCCTTTCCACTAAAAGGCAGTTTGTCAATTTGTTTTCTTTGAAATGCATGCAAAGAGATTTTTAACTCTTGAACATTATTGAAAATTTCAATTCTTTGTGAATGATTTCTTATGCTCAATTTCTCTTAAGGGCTTAGTATTTATAGTTAATAGGTTATGTTTATTAGGTTTTTATTGCCATTCTTTGTGTGCTTAATTGTTTTTAGGCTCCCTGCCCTTTTTCTTTTCTAATTAATTGATTTAATCTGTTGATCCTTTTTAGTTCTTTTACTAATTTACCCTTATATGTTTAATTATCACATACACATATAAAAACTTTAATATAGTTTTTCAACAAAACATGATAATAAATTATGTTTCGTCATAATTTAATTTATAATTTTTTAGAACTTTTTACTAGAATGTTAATATTTGACAAAATAGAGCTACATAATTGATCAATCCTTTTACATGATTTTTTCTTTAAAAAAATTATTATGATAAAAAGTAATAATATCATTATGAGCTGCACTATAATAAAAAAAATTATACAATGAATTAGAAAGAAGAAAGAGGGTCAAATTTGTGGTAATTATATAAAGAGTAAAAAATATTTGCACATATCACTTTAAAATTTTTCTACGCAAAGTTTGTACTAATATCTTTTGTAAATTGTATTAATGTAGTTAGAAGTCTGCATCTATTTATTTTGATAAATATGTGCTCTGATATTATATTGATAATTTTAAATTTAAAAGCAGTTGCAATTATGCATTTTGAATTAGATAAATCCATATTAAATTTCATAACTAATCAAAATAATAAATTTATGGTACTAGAATTTTAGAAAAATTTATTGACATTTTCCTTCGTTGTTAAATTCTCTCTCATGTAAAACTTTTATTAAGAGAATTATAATTAATTCAATTAAGTTTTAAAATATATTTTTTAAGAACTTCGCCATTCAAAAAACAAGTTCATAACCAAAGTGCTATTTTTGCATTCAAAATTGTCAAAAAAATTGACAAAGGGGAACTTATTCTTTAATTTTTTGGTAGAATAATTCTATAATTTGAAAGTTAAATAGTATTAATATTGAAGTGTAAATTAAGTTATATAAATAGTTCTGATCCATAAAAAAAAATAAATTGCTATCTTGTGAGCTTTGTTTTTTGTCCTTATTTTTCTTTTTCTATATAATTATGGTTATATAAGTTATATAAAATCTATTATACAATAAAAGTTAATCTTCACCAAATGGCAAAAAATATATGTAAGCTAACTCTATTCTTGCCGAAATGCGAAAGATATTAACTACATATATAAATTACCACGAGAAAAAAGAAAATAGACTCTCATTTTACGGACAAAACGATAACAAAAGTCTAATAATTGTTATTGCAATGTTTACAGTAAGATAAATACAATAATAAGTATTTTTAAACAATAAAATATAAATGATAAAAGTAAAAAAAAATAAGAAAAAGAACCTGTTTATGAAATTTTAGAATGAATAATTATCAAATTGTGTGCTTCTGATTAACTACTTATAGTCATGTATTTGGTATGGAATTCATGACACATCTACAAATATAAACTTTTAATATAATTTTTAATATAGTAAGAAAGTGTGTTGTTTATCATAAATTAACTTGTAAGTTTTTAAAACTTTTTAGTTTATATTATTAACTTAACAAAAATATCAACGATATTGAATTAAAAATAACTATAGATTTGCATCACATGAACTTTTCTTGTGGGATTGTGTAATTTATTTTGGAGAATTTTTCTTGGCAGTTTGATATGCATTTGTTATAATCAGGCTCATTTATTTTGAATGATGTGATTAGAAGTGATATATAAGCAAATGGATACATTTTAAGCCCATTAGGATAGAATATTTTAATTTTATGTTTGGTTGGTAAGATTAATATATAAATAAATTAAAATAAAATATTAAATTTACTATTATATCATTTATACTTTTTAATAAATTTTTCACAATTTCCCCATTTTTCTCCATTCCTAGGAACAAGGTTTATTTGGAAATAAGAATAAAAAAAATAGGTCCTATTTGATCTTTATAATTGTAATCATACCAAATCAAACATTCCCCCCCTTGATCCATTTTCCAAAAGCAAAAATAAATAATATTGGGTTGATAATTTATCAAGGCCTTTTATCAATTGAAACAAACGTTAAAAGAGATTTGAGTAGGTAAGTATTACACCTAATCAAGCCAAGCAAACAAGCCCGTAGTGATGAACTAATTATGTTTTTAACATTATCAACTTTATTATGAACTAAGTGTTACTCATAATTAATTTTTATGCAATTACATATTATGAAAAAAAATTAATAAAATAACTATAAAATTTAATAAATCATCTCATTGTATTATGAAATGGTATGTTGAATAAAATGCAAAAGATATAGTATTATGTCTTAATTTTAATTATTTAATGCTATTATTATCTGTTAAATTATTTTTTAAATAAGTAAAATGAATCAATTTTGTTATTTTGCATTAGGCCGATTCTGAATTTAACTCAATCCACTTTAAAACCAATTCAATCCATTTTCAATTCAATCCACTTATTTCAACTCACATTGAACCAACTTATTTTAAATGCAATTCACATGAGCCAAAATAGAACCCAATCTTTAACCACCCATCGTTCACTGTTAACCCATTCGGTACCGCCCCACCCATTCATTACATGTACTTTTATTGGTTTTATCTGGATAAGTATACTTGGCCAAAAAGCATTGTTACCAAACAACTTTTGTAACCTGAGTTCTTGAATGGAGTATCAGAATATAGAAAAGGTTTAACAAGAGAGTCATGGCTAGGACATAGGTCTCAGATGTTAAAATAGAAAACTATATCTGATAAAATTTTGGCCATTCTATTTTGGTACGTTACTTGGCTAGCTATTAGAATATAGGGATTTTGTTCCGTGATTTCTCATGCAACCACAAGTGCTGTACAAGAGCAAGAATTACAAGTGTGGTTTGATCACTGAGAAGGACAAGTAAAGTCGCAGCTCGCGGAACATATATTTTTCATTCATAATTTGTAATGTTTTCAAGTAATTGTAATTCCTATTCCAAACCTGATAATTCTATACAACTTTCACAAAGGAATTGGTGAATTCGGGGCTCTTCCACATTTAGACAAGCTGAACCACCTTCCACTGGAATGTGATCTCTTCATCTCACAAGGGCTCATTGCACAGTTCGAGTCCCCCTGATTATTGAGTACATTATCCATGGACGCTGATCTTCTCATGATATGTTGATCATGAGTGCGCCCCAGCTCATCTCTAATTTCAATTGACATTGACTCCAGACTTCCAGATGGAGTCTTTGGTATTATGTTCACTAATCCATCAAATTCTTCCTCATCTCTTGTATCTATCTCCACATTTTCTGCCACAGCCGCACTCTCAACTTCAGCGTGGCTCTGTGATAAAGGTTCATCCAAAGGATGAGGAGTAGGAGGAGACTCCTCGGTGGGTGGGGCCGCTGCCACGTTGGCTCGACACAAGGGGCAGTTGGAGTGGGATTTGAGCCACGTGTCGATGCATCGTACATGAAAAGCATGGCTACATTTTGGTAAAAGCCTAAGCCGCTCATCTTCTTCAAACTCACATAAGCAGACAGAACAATCAGTCCCTTCAATTAATATTCCGGGCTCTCCTTTCTTGTACTTGAACACCGTAATAGATCTGATCAGTGCCTCATCGAGGCCATTTCTTGTCACAAACCACGGCTCATATTCCCCAGAGGGCTCCTCCTCGTCTCCCCACTGATCCACATCTGTATCATGATTAAGATTTTCATCCCTTGTGAACGAAAATCTGTTGCTACAATACTTTGATATGATGGTATAGTAACTGACAAGAACGAATGCCCCCGCCAAAATGCCGATGATTGTGATAATAAGGGGTGAAAATTTTGGAGTGGAGCTTTCATCAGGAAATTCTTCAAAGGGAGGTGGAGGGGGGAATATGATGTCACACCACTGGGGACAGTACAAGCTACACAGGCCTTTAGAGCAATCCTTATTATTCATATATTGCACCCGTATCTTTGGGCTGGGCTGCCAATAGAAGCCGTATTCATTGCTAAAAGAATAAGGTAAAAAAAGGAAAAACTTGCAGCAAGAACAAAGAATGTGTACAGGAAAGCCCTCCAAAGCTTGGCAAGCGAAACAAAATTAATCTTTAACAGCTACGTACTTATAATATTCAATAACGCCCTCATCATCAATATGCAGATGCTGTATCACTGCAAATCACTATTGCAAAAGAAGAAAGGGAAATTAAATACCTGTGAAACGAACATCAAATTCACGGCATACTAATAGTTCAAAAGTTTCCAAGCTTGCTAATATATATCATTATGCGTAGTCAAGATAAATCTAGAGATTGGGAGGACTGATGAGACAGTATACACCATAGAACATAATGTTCCTTTACCTGATCAACTGTTGAAGAGAAGCTGCAGATGAAAGTGTAAGAAAAAAGTAAAACAGCTTAGATGGAAAGCAGGAAAATCAAAAGAATAAAAAATAGAAAGTGAAAAACATGAAGACTATGCTTCGATAGATGTTCCTTTTTCTTTAGCTCACCTTTTCCTTTTTCTCCGTCTTCTCTCTTTCTTTTTATTAACTTGCTTTCTTGGAGATAATGGTACTTTGACTAATGTGGTCATGTTGGTTGGGATATTGTGACCAAAGTATTCAATGCCTTAACACATATTTATTTATTGAGATTTGAGATGCAATATCAAATAATACATAATATATGAAGTCGAAAGCAGAATAAAGTTTAAAACTTTATGCAAGCCCACCAAGTTAGTTCTACCAATCCAGAGTAAATGCATTCAGCAAATGATTCCTAACTCTTTAAGGTCTCTACTCTGTCATTTTCAGGCATGCGTTTATCCCACGGAGAAACATTTAATGAACTATGTGAGTCATTAATATATCTCAACATGTCACAACTAAAACGAAAAAAGGGACTGCATAAACAAAAGTATTTCTGTGCGAATCAATTTAGTAAATCAGAGAGCCACTTGACGAGCACATATTCCGTCTTCTATTTGGATAATATTACTATTATCATGGTGTAGACGTGAACATTTCAAGCACTGTGTTAAAGGGAGTAATCAAATCTCCATGATGGAACAGCTAAGTGCAACACAGAATATCCGAGTTCTGTAAGGTCAACTTGAGAACATATATCAGAATATAGGCATTTCCCGAGATAAATAAATCACGTCTTCATATTTAATTTCATGCAACTTAGACGGAATTTGGAAAAGAATTTCATGAGGTGATGAAAGTCAACTTGAGATATATAAAGATAGTTTTGGATGAGTTTAGCAGTCATACATAACTACGTCAGCATTTCAAAGAGTGGCTACTAAATATTAGGGTGGTAATTAGTTGAACGGCTGATTTTGTCTAAGTCTAACATAATTTTTTTCAATGTTATTTTAGATTCTTGGAGTCAGATTTAATCACAAATAAATTTTATTAAACAAGCTATAAGCCCCCCACCCCAATCCCCACCCCCAACCCCAAATAAAAAAGAAAATATTAGAGCTATTTAGGTGGCATAGAATACTCCGCGTTCTCTTTAATCCCCTTAGATATCATTTCTCGAAGTATATATCCTCAATCATGTCAGCTTATGCCTATAAAGCAGAGTACTGCAAGTGACAAAATGGAATTTATTGTGTCCTAACGTCTTATATATTTGACATACTGCATGCAGTTTTCCTTTCCTGTCTGGAGCTCTGCAAATGATTCATTAATTAAGCAATGAGATGTAAAATTGTCTTGTTCTTCCATATATGAAGCAAGAACCTCCATCCAAGGGCTTGAAAAAATTCTATGGCACTCCAGAAATATAACTAGTATAATGACAAATAATCATACTCCAAGACGTTATAGTTTCTTCTGAAATCACCGGCCATCAGGCTCACTCATGAAGAAAATGACAAAAACCTTCAGAATCTCCATAAATCCATCATAGCTCAGTCATTACTAGTCATAGATGAGATATACAAATTAATTAATGTACATTCCCTTGAGTATAACAACATGCAACCTTACCCAAAATTGATGTATGTAAAGCAATATATAAAAGCTTTCCAGAATTAAAAAGAATAAGAATCGGCAATTAATATTTGAAAAGATAGAATTAAAAGTGGCATAAAAAATATATATTAGTACTAATTATAAGTAAACAGGATGAATACTCTGTCATTAGTTATAAGGCAAATTCTTGAATGTAGCAGAAACTCTCACCTGAAACAAGAGAATGAATCATGCAAACTGTCAAATGCCAATACAACAAAGTATTTTAGCCAGAAGAAGAGATATTCCATATCAAATGTATATATGAGTGATTATATGCTTAAGACGGAGGTGAATTAGACCAAAATGATTTTATTGCAACGGACATTATTACTCAGAAATTCTTTTTCACCTTTCAAAATGGGTTAAGTTTTTTTGCAAAAAGTTGCTTTAGTTACTAACTAGAGTTTGTAAACACCAATTCAACTACCAGCCAGATCACTGAAACATAAAGTGATAAAATAGTAGTAAATGAACACTGGTATTTATAGAGGTTCGACAAGCTTACTCCTCTACCTAAATTTTTGTTTAGGATTTTGAACCTATCAAATTAATTATTATGGAAAAATATTTTTATGAGTAATAACAATAATAATTTGACAATAAGAAAAGTAAAGAATTAGAAACACCTTAGTGGGGTGAAAAATAAGCTCTTTGCAAAGTGTTGCACTAGAATTCCAGATGGGATAAGGCAGATTTCAAAGCACTGTGAAACCAGCTACTTGTGAATAGGCTAGGGGCAACTTCTGTTATATTCATTTGCACAACCTCTGTAGACTGATGCTTGAGTTGTTGCCACTCTATTTAACAAGTTCTACTCTCTTTTTCTAGATCGGAACAAAAAACACTACAAAAGATTCCAAACAGTATCACCCTACTAGTTTTTTCACCTAGAGGTACTTAGAGCAAACAAGCATTGATTTGTTCTCTTCTAGTAATCCCTTGTGAGCAGATATGACTCTTGTCTCTCTTTACCACTAGGTCCTTCGAAACACAATTTACTTTATCCTTGTTTCCCTAAGGTTCGTCAAAGGCAAGCTTCAATTGACGTTATTCACCACAGGGTCCCTTGAAAACATACGTAGAGCAAGGAATTAGCAATATGTAAGCACAAAACATGTATAAAAGTGTCACACAACTCTTCAAGATACTTAACAAAATTCTTTTCTAACTAAGTGATTCACATAATTCAATATTGTATAATTTCACTTTTATATGCTTATGTCCAACGATTATAAGTTCTTATTAAGTATTTATTGGAATTAAATATGGGAACAAGATAATTTTAACAATCATACATTAATTCCTTAAATAGCGGATGAAACAATGATTTTAGCATGATATGATTTTCTTTCTTAAATTATGATGATGCAAATCAACCTAGAATATTCATGAGATCTCTTTATTATAAAAAGTAAGTTCCAACACATAATAAATTCTAGCAAATAATGTGTAAGCAGATTCTAGCAGATCATATGGAAAGATATTCATGCTTTTGGCACATAATTCTAGGAGTGCAATTTTATTATAATCAAAATTAAGTCATCAAAGGGTTAACAATTTCCCCCTTTTGATGATGACAAAATTTAAATAGAGTGGAAGGATATCACGTGAGCTTCCCTTGTCTATGTGCCTAATTTTACAAGGATATCACCTGAACTCCTCCTGTCTATGTGATCCCTTTATCTAACACAAGAAACTAGAGAAATGATAAGTACCACATACTAGATAATTTATTAGCAATAGGCCTAGTCATAAAAACTAAACACTCAAAATAAGTTTATTAACCCATAAAAGTGTTCAACATCAAAGTAGACAAAAGTTTCAAAATAAGTTCAGACAAGATAAAAGATCTAGCAAAATAGGGATAAGTTTTCGCAAAATAAAAGTTCCAAATTTCAAATTTTAGTTACTATCCTCACCTTTCATCATCAAAAAGAGCTTAAGTAGCACTTAGATAAGCTCTAACTTTCTTCTTTAGACAAATGACATTAGCACGAGTACGGGTATATTTGCAAAAAAGGTGCTCGAGCTTGTAATCCATGGAATCAACAAGGGTTTTCAAATGTCCTACAAGAGTTTCCACAGCTTTGCTAAGATCATCTATCTTAGCTTCAAGTCTAACACCCACTTTGCTAGCGTTCCCTTGAGTCTTTCTTGGTGTTTTAATGGGAATAGGGCGAATAGGGCTGGATTCTTCATATTTCGAGCTAATAGATATTAGAATTTTAGATTTCTAGGGACATAGCTTGATACTGCTAGGTGATCTACCAACCTTCCTAAACCATCTATCATCCTTAGTATACTAAATTCTCACTTTTCTAAGGCTAGCAAGATCCAAGATTTTATGGTCACGTGCCTCTTCAGTCCAAGCATTAGGCAGAAACATTCTTTCACTTTTGAAGATGTGTGTGAGAGCCATAGAATAGGGAAGAGTTTTAGCTTCATGGGAGAAAGAGTAAACAATATATTTAAGAATGATAAGGCCAAGATTGATTAGTTCTTGCTTGATAGCTTTGGCCATAAGATAAATGCTCATAGTGATGCTGCAAAGAGCTTGTTGGTTCGAAACTCTGGTGGATTAAAATGATATTGGGCCTGAGATCTGCAACCAAGAACA
>JACGDI010004316.1:697427-807341 GCA_014898725.1 Jacaranda copaia
TTTGTAGAAAGGCCTATTGGGCCTGTTGGGCTATCCCATATCACATAGAATTTAGATTAATGGTATGCCCTCCACTTGAAATCGAGGTAGTAAAAATAGAGCAACCAAGCAACTTATAAAGAAAAATATATTTAATTTTCATTTTGTTCAAACCAGCACCTCTAGAAAAATAGTATTGCTTTTCTCCCCAAAATAGTTGATAAATTTCATCATAAGAAGCATCAAAATGAGACAAATCACCAAAATTAAAGAATTTGATACCATCATTTGGAGTATCAAATAGAAAGTTCAACTTGAAAGGAGATAACATAATTCTTTTATCAAAAACATAAAACTCCATTGAGATGTCAGTTTCAATTTCAATAAAGGTGAAATTTGAGTAAAACAGCTTAACTAAGTGAGGATATGAATATTTATCAATTCTCATTAAGTTATCACATTTCAAACTACAAACCTAGTCAGTTGTATTAGACTTAGGTGAAGAATCAAATTTGATAAACCAACCACGATTCAGATTGTGGGTAGAAACTTTCTCATTAACGCATGTTTGAGCTTTAGAAGAGTGGAATTTTAAAAATGATGGAAGTTTATTGAAACTTCAATCAATAATTTCTTTAGGACAAACAAAAATTGGAGAATTAGGGCAAGAAACAACTTTTTTAGAACTAGTAGGTCTTTCAGGACTACCCATGGGAGTATCCTTATTACCTAACTCTTCGCTACCAAGATAGACTGAACTAGTCCGAAGAAATGACAAATCCTCATCAACACCATAGTTATTGTACCATTTTAATAACATTGGAACTTCAGAAATCTAAACAAAAATAGGTTCAAAAGGATATGATGAGTGATAAGCATTTTTTCTTGAAAGAAGAAGCTCTAACATCTGATTTTGCTTAGCATTTAGGCATAGTGATTTTTCGCTAAAGAAGATTAGAGAAACGAAGAGAATTTTAGAACAAAAGTAGAAAAGGGTTTCTCTTTTTTGAGAATAGAAGAGGAAATGTCAAGTTAAGGAAAGCGAGAATTTTTGAAAAGTAGAAAGAATCATGAATTAAATGGCCATTTTTGATGCACGCAAAAACTGGTGTTGAAAACGGAAGAGATGCAATTGTTTTGAGTGCATATTAACTGCCATATTTAAATAAGTTAACTAATCTCATCAAAATTAGATTTTGATTTAATACCTAATCTTTCTCTAATGCACGTAAATTTTTTTTCTTCCAAGGTTTTGGTAAAAATATCTGCAAGCTAATTTTCAGTAGAAACAAAATCAATTGGTATATCACTTTTATTCAAATGATCACACAAAAAATGGTGTTTAATTTAAATATATTTTGTGCATGAATGCATAATTGAATTTAGCATTGGAACTATCATAGAAAATGGGCACGCAAGGCACATTAACACTGAAGTCATGGGAGATACGTCTCATCCATAATACTTGGGCGCAATAATTGCCCAAGGCCATGTATTCTACTTCGATTTTGGATTATGTAGCTGTGCTTTGGGCTTGTTTGTTTACAAACTCTCAATACATTTTCCAACTCTAAAAAGTTAAATAAAGAAACAATACACATTCCCCAACCCTACTCCCAAAAAACAAAATTCATTTTCCAAAATACCTTTACTATTCATACTCTAATACACTTCCCAATATTAACTACTTGTCATAAATTATCCCTTCACATAGCATAAATATAAACATACTATCACTCATTTAATCTATTTATATATGTATAAATAGTTTTAAAATATCCATTTCACTCCACCAATGCAACCAAAAAGTTATTGATGTGATATCTTGTCCCTCCTAAAACACAAATAAACAAATAATTTTCTTTCAATTCATTTGCTACCTGTCACCTAAAACACAAATAAACACCATTCATATTCCCCAATCTCACTTCCCAAAATCCATTCTCTTAAAAAATTTTAGGAGAATACCCCAATTTACATCCAAACAAAGCTTTTTCTTTTTATTGCACTATGAAACCAGACAATTTGCCAATAGTTGGCAACCACTGTTGGTACTTTTCTTGTCTATCTTACAACCAGTATAATCCGCATTAGAATAGCTTATGAAATTAAAAGATTTAGGATGTGAATACCAAAGCCATAGTTAAATATTCCTTTAAGATATCTCAATATTCTTTTAATAGCATTTAAATGGGATTCCTTTAGATCATACTGGAATCCAGCACATAAGCATGTTGAAAACATAATATCTAGAGACGTTGAAGTTATATAAAGTAAACTACCAATCATACCTCCATAGACTTTCTAGTCTATATTTTTTCCATCCTCATTAAGTTTCAGTTTGATATTTGTACTTATGGGAGTAGTTGTAGGGTTGCATTCATTCATCTTGAACTTCTTTAGAAGCTCTATTGTATACTTTTCTTGTAGGATGAATGTCCCTTTCTAAGTTTGCTTCACTTGAAGTCCTAAGAAAAAATTGAGCTCTCCCATTAAGCTCATCTCAAATTCCTATTTCATTTTCTCAACAAACTTTTGACAAAGCAAATCATTAGTAACACTAAAAATGAAGTCATTAACATAAATTTGAACAATAAGAGAACCATTTTCTTGGTGCTTAGTGAATAGTGTGGTATCTAAGATTCCAATAGAAAAATATTATTTATGAGAAAATTACTCAACCAATCACACTAGGCCCAAGGGGCTTGTTTTAGTCCATATAAAGCTTTTATTAGTATAAAAATATAATGAGGAAAATTTTGATTTTTGAAACTGAAGGATTGCTCAACATAAACTTTTTCTTTTATGAATCCATTTAGAAAAGATTTTTTTTACATCCATTTGATAGAGCATAAACTTTTAATGAGAAGCAAAGACAAGAAATTGATTTTAACCTTGCAACTGGAGCAAACATTTTATCCTAGTCAATGCCCTCTTGCTGACTATAGCCTTTTGCTACCAATCTGGTTTTATTCCTAATAATTTTACTAGCTTTATCTAGTTTATTTTTAAACACCCACTTAGACCAATGATTAAATGGTCTAATGATCATTCTACCAACTTTCAAACTTTATTTTTTTCAAATTGAGCTAGTTTTTCCTTCATTGCTTCAAACCAAAATGGATCTTTTAGTATCTCTTTGACATCTTTATGTTCAATAATTGAAATGAGAGCATAGTTGGATTCATCTGGTGGAACTTATTTGGCTTTGAATCTAGTAGTTATTCCAACTTGAGGATCTTCAATGATTCTATCAATAGGGTGACTAGAAGGATGTTTAAACTTTATGGTTCTTTGTTTAGTTCTTTCTACTGACTAATTGGAATCAGTTTTATCAATGGGATTTTTTTCTTCAAATGATTCCAATTTCTCTTGATTTGATGTGATGGCTTAGGATCCAAAATCTTGGTCGATTTTTCAAATTTTGCAATTTCTTTGCTCAAGATTTCCTTGGCATAAGATGGGTTAGTTTCATCAAACATAACATGCATGGATTCTTGAACCATTCTTTTCCTCCTATTAAATACACGGATAGAGTTTACTATGCATTGAGTAATCAACAGACATAGCTTCATCAACTTTGGAATCAAATTTTGTCAAATAATCTATGTTATTTAGAATGTAACATTTGCAACCATACACATGGAAATAAGAAATATTTAGGACTTTACCATGCCATAATTCATATGGGGTTTTTCTAAAATTGGTTTCAAGAAAACACGATTTAACACATATCAAGCCATATTTACGGCTTCACCTCAAAAGGATTTTGAAAGATCATATTCATTAAGCATGGTTCTAGCAACTTCTTGCAAAATTTTGTTTTTGCTTTCAACTACCCCATTTAGTTTGGGAGTCTTAGGAATAGAAAATTCATAAATGTAATCATGTTCTTCACAAAATAAAGTAAAATTTATTTAATCAAACTCAGTTCCATGGTTATTTTGAATTTTCTTAATGAAATAACTATTTTCATTTTGAAGCCTTTAAGTGAGTGGAATGGAAGCATTTAGAGCATTATTTTTATGAGCAAGGGATAAAATCGATGTAAAATGAGTATAATCATCTACTATGACAAACACAAATCTTTTATCTCCAAGTGAAGTGAATTTCATAGCTCTAAATAGGTCAATGTGTAGAAGTTCCAATGGTCTAGAAGTTATGACCTCATTCTTTGATTTGAAAGATGTTCAGATTTGCTTCCCCTTTTGACATGCATCACATATTTCATACTTGGAAAAGTTTAACTTTGGTACCTCTTTAAGAAGATCTTTCTTTGTGAGATGTGATATAAGTTTCATGTTTTTGTGGTCTAATCTCCTGTGCTATTTCCAAAATTCTTTATTTGAAAAAGCTAAACACTCCATATTTTGATAAGTTAAATCATCATGTGTTATACAATAAACATTTTCATCCCTAGTAGTAGTAAAAACTAGCTTCTTATTTTACTTAATAACATAGTGAAAAGGATGGAATTTAACCCATAACCTTTATCACATAGTATTGATACTAAGCAAGTTATGCTGAAGGCCCTCAACAAGCCATACATTACTAATAGAAATACCAGTCTGCTTACCAATGGTACCTTTACTTATTATGCATACTTTTATGTTATCTACATAAAGAACATTTCCTGCAGAACAATTGTTAAGTTTAAGAAATATGGATGAATCCCCTATCATATGCTTGGAACATCCACTATCCAAGTACTAATGTTCCTTGGCATGAACATGTAAGAAATCAGTTTATTTTAGGTCCCTAAACTATGTTAGGTCCTTCATGGTTAGAAACAGATGGTTTTCTTATCCAAACAAACTTGGTATCGGTGAGTTTCTCAATCGGACATTTATAATTGACATGACTAGAACTACGATAAGTAAAATAGGCTTTTAGAACTGGTTTGAAATTCATTCTAGAAGTTGTTGAAACCAATTTGATATTTTTTTTTATTCATACGGTTTCTAAATTTCCAACTCTTTTTGGCATTATGTCTAAGTGGAACATGCATATGTGTATATTTAACACTTGTGGAACATTCACCTAGGTCATCCTTTGCATACAACCATTCTTCAATAATTATTTTTCCTTTGATTTCACGGCTCATATTTTAAGTTTTTTTCTTCAAAGAATTATTCTTTTTAGTAAGCCAATCATTCATTTTCTTTTTGAATTCACCATCAAGGGTCTCTTTATTTTTAGCCATTTGCATTTCAAACTTATCTTTATGAGCCCTATCCGATTTATCTTGCAAATAATCCACTTTTTTCTTGCAAAGCTTTATTTTTATCAAGAAGCATTTTGACATGAATTTCATAAAGCTTAAGCAATTTGGACATCTTTATTAATGTCAATTTCATTATTGGAATCAAATTCAAAACATGTAGAGATACTTACTTGATTTTCCATGAGGTAATTGACTTCATTATCAAATTGTCCACCATTTGATTCTTCCCATGTAGTTGCCATCTCCTTAACTTTAGCTTATTTTGCATATTTCCTGAATCGGGGACAATTTGGTTTTCTATGTTCGATTTCATTACATTTGTAGCAGTGCGGTGGGTTGATAGTTGTAGTTTTTGGACTAGTTTTTCTCATTTTTGATATGTTGCTTTGGAATTTCCTTTTAAGGTTAATCAATTACTTTAATCTCCAGGAAATTAAAATGATTTCATCTTAAATTTGGTCCTCATTAAGATTTTCTTGAAGTTCTAAATCGAAATCATGGCCAGTAGTAAAAGTAATATTCTTTTTAGCTTTTGTTTTCGAACCTTCATCTTTATTTAATAGTGTCATCTCATAAAATGTGCATGATCCAATCAGATCACCCATGTTCATCTTACTAAGATCACAAGCTTCCTAAATACTAGTAAATTTTGGTGTCCATTCCATAGAAAACAATCTAAGAATCTTCCAGACTTGCTCGTCCTTATTTATATTTCTTCCGAGTTCGAACATAGGATTTATAATTTTCATGAAATGCGCGTACATCTAACTTATGGTCTCATCAGGTTTCATCTAGAACATTTTATACTTGTGCATGAGAAAAGCAATCATTTCTTGTCGAACCTAACTGGTATCATTGTTGATTGCTTGCAATATTTCCCACATTTACCTCGCTATAATGCATGTACTAACTTGGTTGTATTTTTTGGTGAGAGTGCACGGAAAAATATTTTTGGCCCTCACATTCATTGAGATGGCCCTTTTATTAGTATTGGTAAATTCACATCGCTCATTTGGAACCATCTATCCATCAATCAATTTCAATAGAATCGTCGGCCCTTCATTGACCATTTCCCATAAATTAAAATCTAGGATAATTATATATTCATGGATCCAATTTTACCTCATAGCATGATTGGAACCATCCAACAATAGAGGTTGGTTGTGTGATTGCCCTTCTATGAAGACATCAAAAATGTTAAGGGCCATAGGACCTTTTACTCTAGTAGTTACACCACAATATAGAGAACCAATGCTCCAATGCCAATTGTGAGTGATTATATGCCAAAGAGGGGAATGAAATAGACTAAAGGGATTTTATTGCATTGGAAGTTTATCATTCAAAAATTCTTTTTAGCCTTTCAAAATTGTTTACGTCTTTTGCAGAAATCTGTTTTAGTTACTGACTGTAATTTGTAAATAATAGTTCAACTACCAATCAAACCAGTGAAAGAGAGAGTGATAAAATAGTGGTCAATGGACATTGGTATTTATAGAGGTTCGGCAAGCTTACTCCTCTACCTAAGTTTTCACTTAAGATTTTGAACTTGTCAAATTAATTAATATATAAAAATATTTTTACAACTAATAATAATGATTGACAATGAGAAAAGTAAAGGATTATAAATACCCTAGCTGAGTGAAAAATTAGCTCTTCACAAAGAGCTATATTGGAATCCTAGACGAGATAAGGTAGATTCCAGAGTACTATGAAACCAACTACTAGTGAATAGGCTTAGGGGAACTTATGCTATATTCACTTGCATAACCTCTGTGGACTAATGCATGAATTGCTACCACTTTGTATGGCAAGCTCTAGTCTCTTTTTCCATATTGAAACCAAGAATACTGCAACAGAGTCCAGACAGTACTGCCCTGTTGGTTTCTTTACCTAGATGTCATTAGAGTAACCAAGTGCCAATGTGTTCTCTTCACGGGGTCCCTTGAGAACATGTACATTTCCTGTCACTCTTCATCACTAGGTCCTTCGAGACACAAACCACCTTATTTTCGTCTCCCTAAGGTTTGTTGAAGGCAAGCTCCCCTTGATCTTCTTCACTGAAGGTCCCTCAAAAACACACGTAGAACAAGGAATTGGCAACATTTAAGCACAAAGCGTGTATGAAAGCATCACACAATTCCTCATGACACTTAACTAAGTTCTTTCTTTTCAAAGTGATTCACACAATTCATTGCAACATAATTTCACTTTTATATGCTTATGTCCAATGACTATAATTCTTATTCAGGTAAGTATTTGTTGGAATTAGATAAGGGAGCAAGATAATTTTAGCAATATTGTATTAATTCCTTAAACAGTGGATGTAACAATGATTTCACCATGATATGATTTTCCTTCCTAAGTTATGAAGATGTAAATCAACCTAGAATTTTCATGAAATCTATTAATTATGGATAGTAAGTTCTAACACGTAATAGATTCCAGTAGATAATGTGTAAGCAGATTTCAACAAATAATATGTAAAGATATTCATGCTTTCAGCACATAATTTTAGAAATGTAATTTTTTTATAATCAAAATAAAATAAATCATCCAAAGGTTAACAGTATCATCGAAATATTTCCTGAAGAGCAGTGTATAATAGAAATGTTCGGACAGGCTTTTTCTTTCTTTTGAAACAAAATGTTCGGACAGACTAAACTTGTACTCTATAAAATATTATGTAAAATAACTTGTGGCAGATTTGTAAATAGGAAGTGTGGCAATTGTTTTTAGAGCACTAGTCGCAAATCAAGATCGATGAACTCTTAATTTTGACAACCCAACGACTTCACGCACAATTTTGCTTAAATTACACCAGCGACAAAATTCCAAATGTAAACTTCAATAAAAACTGAGGCAAATTTCGTAACAAACAGACATGATTATTTATAATCTTAAACAATCAATACCACTATCAGACCGACTATATTATTGCGAGAAAAATTTTAACTGCTTAAGTGAGTTGCTTAAGCATCGCTCAGCAAACTAATAACAAGGTTGTCGTAACAAATTGGATAGTTACATCGACTACCCGAGGTTTGCTATAATTATTGTGGGCTCTCTCAGACGTAGGATATTATATCCAATATTCCTACCGTCAATGAATGTCTAACAAATAGATCCAATTATTAATTTAATTAGTGGAACTTGCTTATATCATCATAGAAAATAGATGCACGTCCAATTTTGGCCTTGAGTTAACTGACTCTAAGTTTTGAGTACCATCTTGAGTTGAAATTAAAATTAATGCTATAGTGCTTGGGATGGTAAGATTTGGGGCGAGAGCACTGGATCGAACCAGTAATTCCCATAAAGTACGTTTGATTTTTGAGGAGGCTTCCACTAAGATCCTTCAATATTTAAATTAGAATAAAACTTTTAAGATGAGGAGGTTGAGTGAAAGCTAAGAAAATATATATACTAGAATGCATACTTATAGCAATTTTCGGAGTAGGTATTTATAATGGTTAAAAGTTGGGATCAAAGTTACTATCCAACTTATACTGGGCCTTCCGAGTAATTCTTACTAATGGCATAGAGGCATTGTAGGTCTTTTGTAAAGTAGTGGGTAATATACCTTTTGGCAGCCTAGTCGACATAAAAATCGCCAAAACACAAAAAACAGAGGAGATTTGCTAACAACAACATTAAAGGTCGGATGAGATTGATTGACGATAGCATTTCATATGGAATACGATTGCTATTAGAGAGCCTGCAGCATTAAATGCAGCTACCCATGTCGGGTACGTGAGATTTGAAGTTATACAAACTACTTACCTTTATCTAGGAAAGATTAAAAGATTGGAGCGGTTGGTCAACCTAAGGGGATGAACTTAAGTTATTTTATTGATGACAAACAAAATGTCGAGGCTTGTGTATAATCTCCCACATAAAATGCATTCATGCATGTACCGGGAAGCTACTTATAATTAATTAAATTAAACTACAATAAGATTAGTGTAATAAATTTAATTAAGCAGTAATGTTGCATTTAAAAACATTTTACTATTTTTATTGATTAAAAGTCTAATTTTATTATTTATTTCAATTAACTAATTTAATTAATTAAAAATCTAACTGTATAAATCAATCGAAGTATTACATTTGTACATACCTATATTGGTATGCAGTCTAACATTGTTTGTATACAGATACAGTATATGATACTTTTAATTATTTTCAAAATTATTAACTGAAATACAAAATTTACTATAATATAAATTACTCTTCTTAAATTCAAGCTCTAAATAACTAAAATAAAACTATTTCTTTAAAACAAAATTTATTATTTCTTAAAATAGTGTAATCTTTATGTTTTTAAATTCTCATAATACATTTACATATGTTTAAGTATTAACAAAATTTCTTAGGTATTAAATAATTTCTTTAAAGTCAAACTTTAAATAATAAAATAAATTGATTAAATAATACAATTTTAATAATTTTAAATTACATAATCAATATTTTCCCTTATTTATTAAAAACTGCTGCCAATAGATTTTTTTTTAAGTATGATGGCTAAAAAAGACCATGCATACATATATGGACATATATATATATGCAAAATAGTACAAAGTTTCATTTTTGAAGAAAATTATAAGTGAGTATTATTAAACAAAGAATTTCTTTTTTCTTGCCAAAAAGCCAATTAAAAATATCATTGTGAATTATATATTTTCTTGTAGTTGTGCTTTACAGATATATATATATATATATATATAGAAGTAGATTGCACTCTATTATCTTCTATGAAAACGGGATTATCTTCATGTTGTTGGTTTCTTGCATTTACGTTTCGAGTTCATACAGTGGTTAATAATAATAATAATAATAATAATAATAATAATAATAATAATAATAATAATAATGTTGAGTGGCCTATCGCCTAACTGCATAAATCTCTCACATAAAATGGGAGATTAGGAGTTCGAATTCAAACGAATTCCTGATATGCGTGTATAGTAGTAGTAGTAGTAGTAGTAGTAGTAGTAGTAGTAATAATTATTATGCATATATTTGGCAAAATATCCTTTTGTCTTGTCTTGTCTTCTTATTGAAGTTCTTTAATAGGTACAGAATAATACTCTCATAAAAATAATTGTGATATTTTTAATTGGATTGAATATAATACACTTAGGACTTGTTTGCTTCATTGGATAAAGCTTGACAGATCCATTTTCAAGCTTTATCTCTTATTTGCTTCATATTTTTATGGCCCATAATACCTTTGCAGTCCGATATAGTAACATGGGCGAAGCTAGTTTATGGATCAAGCTAAGATGGCTTGATCCATTATCCATCCTTTTAAATTTGATATGATAAGGAATAAAAAAGTCATTTATATCCCTCATATGAAAATCTTAACCTCAACACCTTCTTAGAAGTCAGGATATTTTGGACGTTATAAAGTGTAATTACATTGAGTAATCTTGCCAACCAAATATTAGACAGTGTTAAGTATGGGATATCACTAATTTCTAAAATCGAAGCAAATAATAAAGTATATGATTTTGGATACTATTTATAGCTTATGTATCACTAGCATATTAATCCTTCATAATCTTATATGTCGAAGCAAACAAGCCATTAATCCTATTAAGACTACTGAATTGAGAGGAATTGAAATCCAACAGTGTACGATAAACTGGGGACATTATGGATCCACCCAAGATAAGTGGTTCCCCTGACAAGGTAAAAAGTCAATCTTTTATTAAATTGACTAGCTTGTTCTATTATTAATGTTTGGCAAGGTAATTTGTTATTAATTATGTTGTATTTTTTATTCTTTTTTTTTTTTTTTGGGAGTGTGTGTGTGGGTCACCAAAGAATGGAATGTTGAATTAATTGGGGGGGAAGAAATGCTTATAACATGAGATGTTTCCATGGACACAACTCACAATTTTGTACAACAAAAGCTTTACTAAGAAGCATAGAGGTGTAACATTCCTGAGATTTAATAATTTGAAAAATTAGAATTTAGAAATCAAGATATTGGTTGATTGAATTTTAGGGTCAAAAAAATAAATAAAAAAGGACTTGATTGTAAGAAAATTGAAAGTTTTGGGGTTAAATTGCAAATAGTCAAGACTTGATTGGACAATACTTGAAAGTTTTGTGGATTTGCATGGGATTATTGTTGGTCAAAGGGGCTAATGTAATGTACTAACTTAGTCTATGGACCGAATTGAAGTTTGTGGAAATCCTGAAGGACTTAAATGAAGTTTCGATTAAAGTTTGGGGGAGATCTTCAAAAGTACAATTATATATATCAAATTTCTCCTTTCTTCTCCATTTTTCTTCTGCATGTAGCTATTCACCCTTCTCTGGTGATTTCTCTTCGATGATAGCCAAACCTTGAAACTAATCCAACCATCTTTTTCTTTCCTCACAACGAACATGCTATCACCAAGAACTTCCCATTTGGATGGTTGAGAAGCTAGAAAACCAAAGCCCGTGAAGAGCTCATAGTAGAGCTTGGCAAGTTCGCCATTTTGGCAACTTTTCATGGCCGGACCAAGGTACTCTTTTAATGGGCGCAACTTGAGTATCATGCTGATAGCTTCAACTTCTTAAATGGACCACTAGCAGTGATGGAATTGAACAAAAACCACACGGAGGCAAATGGTAGCACTTAAGGATTTAGGCTGAAATTAGATTTCAATTTGATGAAGTTTGGTAAAATTGACCTGGGCATTTTCTTAGTTGAGCTAAAAGGCTTTGATTGGTGGTGGGGTTGGCCTATTTCAGTGACGATGGATTGTGGTCAGTTTTAGCCTAATAATGGAGGAGTTGTGACAATTTTTCTTATCTCGTTGCGGTGGTGCTTTCGATTTGTGAGCTTGAGATTTCAATTAAGCATTTTGGGTAATGACCATGTTTGAGCTTTAGGGTTTTGTATTATTAAATTCAAATGAATTTTGTATTTTGAAAGAAAAATTAAGAAACGTTTATCAAGTGATGATCTCTATTCATGCATGGACCTTGTTTGAATTCATAGACCTGGATTTGTATTGATATATGATAAATTTGGAATTTATTGAGATAATTAAGTGATTTAATAATTTTATGAATTTGAGACCTAAATGGCAATAATTAGGTTAAATGAGATGTTTAGATTATTGTTTGCATTGGAATAATGTTTTAAGGTTAGATATGTATTTAAGGACTAGATTATATTCCATTATTAAGAGATGATACGCACGTCTGCAACTATTTCCATACTGATTAGTTTAATTAGCATGTTTCGTATCGATAGTACCAATAGAACCTTAAACTTTATTGTATTAAGCAAGTAATTAGTGATTTTGGATTGATGACAAGTATAATAGTAAGTATTGAGGTTGAACATGAAATTTGACGGTAAATATGCTCTTTTTGTTTGGTGATGAAAAGGTGGGCTCTGCAAACCAATAGATTGCTGATTGTGGTTGCATGTCTGAGACTATGAAGGTAAAGGTTTGTCAATTAAGCAATTTTTTACACTTATCGATATTTATGTTAAACCCTCATGAGGGTTATTTCTTTTGTACTGACTGTACTATATTATTAAATCTGTGATATGTTGAAATCTCCTCTGATTGCCTGTTATTTGCTCCGAACACCCCTATGAGGGTTTCTTTCTCATTATGAACCTATTTTTTGTTTGTTCTGTCATCTAGAACTTTCATCTGTTATATGTTATTTAACTATTCTATTATCTATCTATTTTGTTATCTATATTGTTCTATACTATTATCATTTACCTTGCTGGCATATTCATTTATCTGGTATTAGTGATATGCTTAGGATACTCCTAGGTATTTTTATCTATCAGTGATATGCTAAGGATACTCCTAGGTATTGTCCATTTGTCAATGATAAGCTAGGGATACTCCTAGGTATCATTTGTTTGTCAGTAATATGCTAGGGATAGTTTTGGGAATCTACTGTCTATCAGTGATGTGCTAAGGACACTTCTAGGCATCGACTATCTGTTAATGATGTGCTAGGGATACTCCTGGGCATCTACCGTCTGTTAATGATATGCTAAGGATACTCATAGGCATCTATTATCTGTTAGTGATGTGCTAAGGATACTTTTGGGCATTTATCATCTGCTAGTGATGTGCTAAGGATACTCCTGTACATCTACCATGTACTAAGCCATCATGCTTAGGTAAGATTGACTTACTAGGATGCATATGTTAATTAGGATTGTTCTATTTGACCATATTTTATCTGATTGATCATATCCTAACTGATAGATTGTTAGAAAGTTTGACTATTTGATTGTTCCCAACTATTTGACTGTATCCTGATATGTTTCCATTTGACTGATGATTTACGATCTGTCAAGTTCACTCATCCTCGACAGATCCCTATGGCTTGTGGTTATAATTATCCCTCTCTAAGTCCTTTGGATTTAACCCCTAGTTTTATCTTTGATTTTCTTAGATAGGATTAGGTGATGGATAGGGGTTTCAAGCTCGAACTGGTGAATATAATATTGCAATTGTAACACCCCTAAAATTTGGAATTCTCAAAAAATAAAGATTTAGAATTCAAGATATTGACTGGTTAGATTTTAGGACATAAAAAATAAATAAAAAGGACTTGATTGTAAGAAAATTGAAAGTTTGGGGCAATTTGTATTATGCAGAAATTAGATAGAACAATACTTGAAAGTTTTGTGGGTTTGCATGGAATAGTTTTAGATCAAAGGGGTCAGTGTGAGGCACTCATTAAATTGAGAGACTAAAATTGAAGAAGGAATAATTTTTGTGGACTTAGGTGAAAGCTAAGAAGACGTTTTAGGGTGAGAAAACACAATTTTCAAAAGTTGGCCCTTAAATAGCACTCAGCCCCTTTTTCTTCTCTATTTTCACCTCCATGCATTAAGCTCCCTCTCTCTCACCGACAATTTAGTTCGGCCACCAAAACCTACCAAATTATATATCAAATTGTTCCTCTCTTCACGATGAACCCAATAGTATAATTTTCTCTCTAAACTACCTATTGTAGTAGCTAGAAATGAGCTCAAAAACTCTATCATGGTGGAGCTCAACAGCACAACTTCAACAATGGAAAAAAGAGGATTCTGGGTGGCAAGTTCTGTATCCCTCAGCTCAAGTATCACGATGGTAGCTTTCATTCCTAAAGTGGATTCCTATCGTCGGTGGAATTGGAACAAAATTGAGCAGCTGCACTCAGAGCTGAAATTAAGGAGCTTTTCGATGGAAAAACTTAAAATTGGTGTAGGCATGGGACTGGTGGAGCTATGACACTTCAAATAGTGGTGGTGTTGCGCATTTTTGGCAACTGTGCACAGTGATGCTTCAGTGGCAATCCAGAGATCTTTGGATAGAATCTTTGCCTCATTATGGAGATCATAGTGGTGCTCTTGGTTTGAGATTTCAAAGCTTCATTAAGTACATCTTGGGTAAAAGAGTTGGATTGGGACTTATATATGCATATATATAGTTGTACCATTCATCGCATAAATCTTGTATTATGATACATGCAGAAATAAAATATGATATGGGAAAAATATTCGGAACATACATGTACCATTTTAAGTTTAGTAAGCATGGATTTGTATTATCATGCGATAATCTTAGGTTAATTGAGTTAATTAAGCAATTAAACCCTAATTTTGTAAAATTGAGACCTAAGTAATAAAATTGAGTTACTAAGGATAATTGGATATGGAGATTTAGATATAAACCATGCATGTGTGATTCTAAATATTTAGTGGACCCGAATTTGTATTGTTGTATGATAATCTTGGGATTAATTAAGTTAATCGAAAGTGAAAACCCCAATTTTGTGGATTTGTGACCACTTAATATAATTTAAGTTATTTAGATGATTGGACCGTTACTAGTGAATTAGGATAATGCTATGAGAATAAATAGGTATTTGAGGACTGGATTACATTCCATTATTGGAATCAACATGAACCCCATGACTATTTCTATTATTATGGCTGATTTAGCACATATCATACCGATAGTACTAATCAAAATCCTATAACCATTATATTTATCAAATAGCTATTGATTTTGGATTGTTAACAATAATATTGTAATTATTGGAGGTTGTTAAGGTCAAATAAGGATTTTGATTGTGGATTTACTCTTTTAGTTTAGTAATGAAGAAGTGGTTTCCATAAACTAATAGGCAACAACTGCATTTTTCTGAAACTTTGGAGGTAAGGGTCTGCCACTCTGGGCTTGATTTTATCTATTGGTTTTTGTGGACAAACCCTTGTGAGGGTTAAATGTGCTTAAACTGTATGTGTTCATATTTATTGAAATCCATAATTGATTGTGATCTTGCTTATTATCTGTGAAATAACCTGTATACCCCTGTAAGGGTTAGTACTTGATTATTTTCTGATGTGAGCACGTTCTTGTCCGTTTAGGCACCCAGAACTTTCTTGTACTTGTTCTTAGTCGGTACTTGCTATTGATTTGCACATGTTCTCCTTCTATATTGTTATCAAATGCTTTGCCGGCATACTTGCTCATTCGTATCTTATCAGCTAGCCATGGAAGCTTAATCATATTTATTAAATGTTATTATCTTGCGTTGTCGGCAAAATTTATTGATTGGTACTTGATATGCGATCGTAGACTTGTTAGGCTAAGTGCTAATCCTAGGGGAATGCCTGGATACTTAAGACACACCATGCAACTCTTTTGAGTGTTAGTGATATGCTAAGTAGTCTACTCAGGTATCCATAATGCACCATACAATATGTATAGGCACCTATTGTATACCGAGTTGTCACGCTTTGGTAAAGTACTTGTTTGATTGGAATAAGAAAAATTGGATATGCATGTCACATTATGAACTATTGGACTACATAAGTACTTGGGTTCACTTGATTTTGATTGTATTAGATTACTTGTATCTTGCTTACGGAGCAGCATGGATGGGGTAGTTTCCTAATCTAGGTTGGGGTTGTCCTCTAGGCCGAACGAGCTATTTGCATTTCCTTCTGAAATGTGATTGATTGAGACGGACCATTTTTCTTGAATTGATCCATTTGAGACAATCTTGGGTTGTTCGAACTGATGGTGACACCCTTTGAGTTAGTACCTATTGGAAATCTTGAACTTGATAATGCCTATTTACTGGACTTGTTATTGCTTGCTTCTTGATATGTTCTTGTATTGGTTATTAATTAACAATTTGTTGGGTTGATTCTTCCTCGATAAATCCCCACTATTCTTAATTAAGATTATCCCTCACTAAGTCCTTTGGACTTACCCTCCACTTTATTCTTGACTTTCTTAAACAAAATTGATTGAAGGAGATGGAATTTCTAGCTTGAGCTGAAGAACCTGTGCGTTGTAATAGAATAGGTGCTCATATGTACAATGGGTTCACTTGAATGTTTTAGACTTAAAGAAGTTATGTTATGTTAGGGTTGATGCTAATGGTTTGACGTTTGTATACATTTTGTTAGATGTTAAAAGGTTGAATCATGGTGTGTATTTAATGTTTTGTCGAGTTGGTTAAGTTTGAAATTGCTGCTGTTGTTTATGATAAATTGAGTTTTGAAAAGTTTGTTATAGGCCTATTACTTGTTTATGGGGTTAGATTAAGATTGAACTGAGTGGCGTCCCAACTAGGGTCATCCCGAGTGGGGTGCTACAACAATAGAATGGATGTGTATATATGCATATGAGCACCCTTGGATATTTTGTATTGCTTAGTGGTGTTGTTATATGTAGGATTGAATTAAATATTGTCAGTATATACATTGTTGGATGTTATGGAATCACATGGCATGTGTATCATACTTTTGTATAAGTTTATGAAGTTGAAGTACGCTGCTATCTCTGATAAGTCTTAAAAGTTTCTGTGATAGGTTTTGAAATTTGTTTTATGGGCTTATTGCTTGGTTATTGAGTTAATATTTAAGATTGAATTAGAATAGCACCTCAACTTAGGTGTCATCCTGAGAGGGGGCGCTACAGAAAAAATTCTTAACCATATTTTTGGCTTCATTCTACTTATTGTTATTTTCCTATTTATTTTTATAATTACAAAATCTCCCCTCCATATTTGCATCATTAAAAAATTCAAGCAGAAGTAGCAAATGAGAATTTTAGCCTCAAATACAAAGAGTAAATAATTATTAAATTAGTAATTTGTTAAATTATCATTTCACCTCTGAGTGTCTTGATAATATATATACTATTATATAAAAGAAGGAAATATTTAATTAAAACTCACCTAATTTTGACTCAACTCTCAATTCTAAATTCTTAGAATTTTAAAAATTTTAATTAAATTAAAATAAATTAATTAAACCTATTAAGCAATTAATTTATTTTTAATTTAATTATAATATAACCAACTTATTTGTATAACCAAGCATCATGATGTCATTTATCCAAATTGCAACATATATAGATTTTTAATCAACTAGTTAATAAATAGCAATAATCATATTATAAATTCTTATCTTATCAAATAAGGTTGAAATTCAGAATGCACTTCGTTAGCATTATAATAGGTACTCCTATTATAAAATTTCATCTAAATGATCAATTTTGCATTTGTTTCGTGTGTATATTATTCTATAATTATTCTTTTCTCTTTTTATTTCGTCATTATTTTACCTGCATCACAATTATTTTGTACTTCTCTTTTATATTATTACATTGTAAAGCCACTTATCTTAGATTGCATAATCTTTCCTTTTTCCCTTTTAATTTAAAAATTAGTAGAATTTATTTTAAAAATATTATTTAATAAGTTATTTTGTCCATGTAGGTAGGAGCGAAACCCTTCTGCTTGTCACTGATAAATGTGAAAGTATCATTCCTCACCATGTTCAAATCCTCCTTTAGCAGCCCAAAAAAGTATTCCATGCCTTCTTTAATTCTTTAGAAACCGCTGCATATAATATAGGGTATAAATTGTTGCTAGGATACACAAAAATTGTCGTGAGTAGTGCACCTCCAACAAAATAGTTGCTAGATAATATGAATCTTTAATTTGTTGTTTATCTTTTAGGATGATCAACAAAAGAAAATATTAATATTTCAAATTAAACCTTTTCTACTAATTAGGAGTCTGATTTTATTTCATTTGGGTTGGTACTTTGTGTATAATTTTTTGTTGAATTTGTAAATCTATTTTTGCTTAGTTTTAGTTTTAATTTTTCATTTCGAGAATTTTTTCTTCATCAAACTATTTTTTCCCCTTATACTCTATTGATTATAATGGATTATTACAATTTACTAATTATTCAAATTATTTATTTTGCAGTTGATGTGACATAGTAAATAGGTTGAGGTCTTTTTTGTATATTAGTAAACTATTGGATTTCTATTCCTAGAACATGCTTTACATTGAACTAGAGCTTTAGTTAAAAAGATGATTGCTTAGATACTTGAAAGTTGGTTTCTATAGTAATTAGGTCATTAGTGGGCTTACACATCCATCTTGAGTGAGTTTAATTTGGTGGGCTCAATTGCTTTTTTCTATTTAATTAATTTGGTCTATTATTGAGTTTATTTTAGTTTTATGTCTTTGGATTCTTAATTTGATGTATATTTGGCTTCCCCTACTTTCAATTGAAAATCTAATTTTTCAAATTACATGTATGATTTAATTGCTATTTTAATTTTGCTTACCATAACAATCAGTTTTATTACTATTTTATTTTAACTTACCTTTGATTTAATTTTAATAATCAATCAATTAATGTGATAAATATACAACTTCATTTATTCATTACTTTGGGAGGTAGTTCTCTAATAGTGAGTTGCATCCCCCAAGAGCCTTAGTAATAGATGTCACTCAAGACTTGGAAAGCTTCTTTTACTGCTAGTGAGATGAGTTCAAAATGTTAGGTCTTACCTTTTTCTTTGCTTCTTCCATTACTCAAATTGACTAAAGAGAGTCATGTTTTGGAAAGTCCAAACTTGAGAACCATATCTAAACTTGAAAGCAAAATGCGGGGTAGGGATCACGGTAGATGGACCGAATTAGAGTAAAAGTATAGAGGCATAGTAAGAGTCAATATTAGGGCACTAGCTACTTACATAAGGTAGGGATGGCCAGAAGGCTACTCTTATAGATTGGGGCGACCAACCATTGGGTGGCCACCTAAGTAGGTGCCCGTTTGCAGTTGGAGAATTTATCACATAGGCATTAGTGTGGTCCATCTTTGTAGAGGTTGACCCCTTAGGTGTCATAGCATTTTTTGAGTTTGCAAGCCCTTCTTTGGGTGCATCTTCGAGTCCTATTTCAAGTCAAGGGGTTGCACCATCATGAGTACATTCATTAGTCCTTAACCAAAGTTGGGGTTTGGAGAGGAGGACTCTTTTAAGGTGGACTCTAATGGCACTCCTATTTTAGATAGAGGTCTTATGAATATTAGCAATCTATTTTGTTAGTTTACACCATAAGAGTTGGACCTTTTGAAATGTAGGATTTATCTTATTGATGAGTTTAAGTTTTTCATCCCTTTTAGAGGATTGTATCATATTGTCCCTTTAATGTAGTTCACTATCTTTAGTAGGTATTTTAATAGTGGGTTATTCTTTCTCCTTAATCTTTTGCTGCTTAAGGTAATTGGAAGTTATGGGATATACCTGAGTTACCAAATTTCATTTGCATATTTTGTGGAGTTTTGGCATCACCTTACAGAGTTAGGTGTTGCAACCTCCTTAGATAGTTTTTATAGTAGACTGCCATATTCTCTAGGGCTTTGGAAGGGCCTTCTTTTTTTTCATGAGTGATAAAGGTTGAGAGTGGCTCATGCATTGGAATAGGTGCCTTCCTTTATGCACTTGTTGAAAGTTCATGACATATGACAACATTTTAATGTGGTTAAGTCGTTTGCCTCTCCCTCTATGTTACTTAGATGTTTCTTGCTAGTACTTAATTTTAAACTTTTTCTTTCACTTTCGCTCTTGATTTTACATTCGTGACTTTCCCTCAACACTTGTACCTTTTTTATGTCTCTTTATGCCTTTGCTAATTTAACTTAATTCACTTGATTATGGCAAAGAAGAAGATTGACTTAGTAAGAATTCAAGTTAGAAGAGAGGATGGCGACAAGGGACCTCCCATGGGATCATAGTATAGGGATTCACCCCCAACCATCCAGTGCTCATGCCATTTGCATAGATATTTTGGAGAGCCTTAGCTTCTACCTTCTTCTTTCAGTCTTCATTCAAATGGAGATGGTAGTTTTTGAGTTGGTAATATTAGGGGCCTACTAGGAAACATGGTTGAGAACTCTCGCAAGGTTTCTCTCTCAATTTTCTTACCCTTTATATTATGGTAGGGTAAAGGTTGTCTCATTATGGTTTGTAGGAGGCTGTGTAAGAGTTAGACTAGGACTCAATCTTTTTAAGTTAAGGATTCTTTTACTTCCATTTTCCTCTGGTGGTATGTTAGTTTGTTTTTTCTTTTTTATATTGCCAAGTTTGAATATTCGGATTTTGTACCCTATATGCTTTTGTTATGTATACTTGAGTTGTTTGTACACTCTTTTTACACTTAGTTGTTTTGATAATTATATATGACTTTTTTATTTTTTATGATACCTGTACTTTGTCATATTTTTGTATTTTCCATAATTCCCTGGTTTTTCTTTCCCATTTTTTTTATTGTGCCTTTTAGGAATTCATTACAAAAAGACTTGTGTGCAAGCTCGCTTAGGGGTCTTGTAGTTGACTTGGTTTCTATCCCTTAGGGGTCTTGTAGCTATATGTTGTTTCAACGTGCTATCGTATGCTAATCTTTGTTGTTGTTCACTCCTTGGGAGTATTATAGTAATCGTCATTACTTCATGGCCCCTACAGGTTTTACTACAATCTTCAATGGTTTGCCACACACCCCCTTAGGGGTTTTGTAGTGGTCTACATTTGTTGTTTTCACGTCAATGGTCTTCCTGAAGTGAGTGCTTAGGATCTTAACTCTTAGTCATCACTTTACATGCTCAGGATCCAGTTGCGATATATGCCTAAGCTTTTACTACAAAATCTTTATTCAACAAATTTAGGATCTTACTATAAATGTGCCTAAGGTCTTGACACTAAATCATCATTTTGTTAGTATAGGCTTCTATTGTAGGGTGTGCCTAGAGTTTTAACACTAAGTCATCATTTTGTACCCTAGGATCTAACAGTAATGCATGCTTAAGTTTTACTGCTAAGTTACCGTCTTGTGTGCATGGGATCTTACCATAGTACATGCCTAGGGTCTTACCAGTAAGTTATTATTCCAAGAAGAGGGCCCCTTGGGATCTCACAAAAATGTTATTTACATGTATCTATTGGGGCCTTATTGCTAATGTAATGTTCATGTAAAAGATAATTTGTAGTAAAATAAGACAATTATATGGAAGGAGTTGAAATGTTTTGTTGAACTCTCAAAGGATCATATATCATCTTCAAAATTTGGATAGACTTTATAAATGAAAAAGAAAAAGTTAGCCTAAGTTATTGGAAATCAAACTCAAACAAAGGAATTGAAATTATCAAACTTCTTCCAAAAGTGAGTCTACTTCAACTCAAGGGTTACGTTTATTGGCATCAGAGGCACTCCTTATTCTTACAGTTGGTTAAGTTGGTTAAGGCAACTTCTTTCTTTTCTTAGGATATTCTTGCTATGATCTTGCATTCCTTGGTCTTTTTTCATGTGAAAGTTTACTTCTTGGGTAAAGGATAAACAACATTAGCTTCTAGAACTAGGTCCATGCCTTTTATTCATTAAGTTACTTTTGTGATGCCTTATAGGACTATCTTAGCTTGCACCAACGAATTTCACTCTTCTTAGGATGCTAGCATAACATTCTTTGATAGTGCAATAGTCTCCAATTATTTCTGTTATTGTGTAGAAAGCTAGGACCTTTATCTTCAAATGATAGGTTGACACAACAAATTGAAAAAAGTTCAAAATAGCTTTCTCAAATGACATTGTAAGTGAAAGAGGCCTTGACTACTAGGCATTTCACCATTTTCATCACCCTCCAAGGATGAGTACCTAAGAAAAGGATGAGGAAAGTCTCTCTGAGTGATTATATAGTCTTATTAGTGAATCTAACCAAAAAGGTGTTAATCTTCTATTGTTAGGCATTGCCTACACTGAGTTGGAAGAAGGCATCTTGAAAGATTATGCTTATTGAGCTCCCATTGTCCACCATGATCTTTTTTACCCAAAAGTTAGCTAGGGAGGCTAAGATAACAAGTAAGTCATTTTGTTTGCCTAAACGTAACATTAGGATGTGGGGGCCACATTTCGTACATGCTAAGAGCTAGCTCTAGAGCATGGATATTCACTTACCTTATTTCCTTTGCAAGCACTTTTTGCGCATTAGAATAGTCAGCTCTTATGGGACCTTCAGAGATTACAAAGGTGATGCCAATAGTAGGTATTTTAGTATCCTGTTGTGACTACCTTTCTCGGGACTTTGACTATCTACTAGATAAGTATTGACGGTTTTCATCATTTTTGGATTGAGCTACTTGTTAGGACTATCACACATCTAGGCCACAACTCTTTTAAGGATCCTTATTGGATCCACTTCTCATTTGTTCCTTCAAGTTGTGGCATTCTTCAGTTGTATGCCATTAATTATGGTGGAACTGGCACCATTTTTTGGGTTTTTGTCTTCTAAGGCTATCCGCTATCATTAGGGGTACTAGATTAGACCTTGTTGCTCAGTGACAATAAGTATTTCTGCCCTAGAGGGTTATACCTACAATCTTCTAGCTTTTTTCATGTGTTGGTTCATACTTCCCATACTATGTGCTTGTTGGTATCTATTGTAGCCATCACTTCTCAATGAAAATGTATTTATCTACTTGGACAAGGAGCTATTGAAGGGTACAGGTGGCTTCCCTAATATAGATTATTGGAACTTCTATTGCTTCAAATTCTATTAGATGATGTTGGGTAGAAGCTCCTAGTTAAATGCAAAATCTTATGAACTACTTGGACAAATTAGTTAATATAGCCTCTAAGTTTCTCCATCTTTTGTCTTGATAGTAAGTACTTGTAGTTGATGAAAAACTCAAAAAGAAAATGTTGTGCCAGTTGCTCCTACTTAGTGATGGATCTAGTGGGCACTAATTGAACCAAGTTAGGGCGCATCTGATTAGTACAGTACGGAATACCTTGCAGTAAGAAACTTTACTCAATTATAGTGCTCCATTCACATAAGAATGTTTTCTAGTATTCTTAGGGATTGTTTATACCATCGAACTCCTGGAGGTTCATGTCGTATGTAATTGAGCATAAAAGGAGGGTGAATTATGCCACTTCAACTTTTTGTCCATAGTAGAATAACTTTAGGAATGATTGCTTTCTAATTCTATTGATTCAATACTTGCAACTCTTTAACATATCATTGGCTTGTAGAAATGTAGTATACAATGCAAAGCATAGTAATAAAAAGGTATGCAATAAGCAATAGTAAAGAATAAAGGAAGTAAAGAATATCAAGGATTTAGAGAGTTTTGGATCAAATGATCCTATTGCTTTACCTAAGCTTTACAACTTAGAGTTTTGGGAATACTTCAACTATAATAATCATTTTTAGGATGAAATTCAGCCTATTACAAAGATATTTTTAGGAGCAATCATAACACAAATTTTTAACAAGAGTAATCCTAACTTAGATTTCTACAGATGCAACCCTAACTTAATCCTTTATGGTATAGAAGGACTAAATAGGCTAAGACAAAAGCCTTAGTCCTTTAGGATATGGAAGAACTCAACCTTGACTTTTTTGAGCTTAGCCAACAAACCAATCCTTTATAGTACAGAAGGATCAAAGCTTAACTTTTACTAGTGCAATAAAAAATTCAACCTTTTATATGGCTAAGGTTGAACTTGTAGCAAGTGCTTCACTAGGTAATGAATTCCTTTGATACTCTAACAACTTTTGTTTACATGCAGGTTAAAATTCGAACCCAATTTTTACGGCTAAATTGTAACCTTCAATCAGTGAGTCCAAAGCAAATAAATTCCTTCGGTAGTATGACTTTATGGATAAGTTCTAACATCATAAGATAATTACAATTAGAAAGGAGGTTAAGCTTGTGCAAAGCATTTTACAATGATTTAGCTCAACTCTTAATTTGAGAAGAAGTTTAACATTGGTTTCTAACTTGCAGACTTGAGAAACTTTTGAGAAGGCTTGGGAGAACTTAAAGTCAGTATAAACACAAGCTTGAATATTTTTTTTAGCATCTCTCTTGAATTTGAAGTCCATTTGGGAGTATCAATCAGCAAACTAGCCATTTATGAATGTTCATCAAGAGTGGAGTTTTTCTAGAATTTTCCTTTTCGGTTTGACTGACTTTGCTTCCTAGAATTTGACTTTCTGTGTTTTTATTTTTGGTTTAAGTGAGCTGTTAGCATAGACTATTTTATCTGGAGTCATTCCAAACCATGAATTCAAATTACAAATTTGAGCATTAAAGTTTCCACATCATTTTGGCTTGAAAATTTGATTCTTCAAGTGATGTAACCAATGCGAGCCATTCAACTACTTCCTATCAACTAAAAATTAGAAGTCATTCCATCCTTTAGTTCTCTCTTTTGAAACTTGGATCGGATGTCAACCATTTCTTGATGCCTTGTATCTAAGAAAGATTACTTCAAGAAAATCATTAGTATCAAAGATTGGCTTGTTATCATCAAACTCTAAGATTGAACCAAAAGGCAAACAATATCCCTTTTTTGATGATGACAAACATCCAAGTATTTTGCGAAAAAAATTTCAACCAAGTGAGCAAGAAGGAACACTTATAGAACCTTTTCTTTTCTTTTTAAAAAAGTATCTCCCCCTGAATGAGAGTTTTTTCATTTTTGTTCCCCATAATTTTATAAAAGAACAACTACTTTCTTGAGAGACTTTTTAAAGAACTTAACTTCCCTGAACTCAAATCATATTCAGCAAACATGTGAAGCATATTACATCTTTGGCGCACTAATTCGATTATTAATTATTCCAAGTAAGCGCAGTGTCCCAGTGAATTGCTTATACGAGAAATATCTTAATATTTGTAACAGTTATAATGTTGAACATATTATGGATACAAGAGGAAATAAACTTGTTATAAACTATTACAGCCTGTGATATTAGAATTTCTTTCATACAATAGCGTATTATTAGAGCAATTTCAATATCAGAAACTTGCTACTAGAATAATTATATTACTATAAAAATGCAATATTCCATTGGAATTTTTTGACGGACTTTACTGAAAATTCATCCAAAAATTAATTTTTCAATGAATTACCAACAGAATTTTGTTCATCGAAAAATTGCTCATCCCGAAAATTTTTTGATGAGAAATTTCATTGGAAAACTTTTATGACAGCATTTTCTAGGGAATTCTAAGAAATTCCATCAGAAAATTTCCGACAAAAATTCCCTTGCAAGTTCCACCAGAAAAATTTCGATGGAATTTCCTGGGGAGTTTATGTCAGTGATATTAATTTTTCTTTAAAAAATAAAATTTTCCCATTATGTATTTAATATGTACTTTGTTCATATAAAATTCAAAAATATTATGTAAATCATATTACAATATCCACAAATTAAACTAAAAACAAACCAAAAGGCACATCATCATCTGCCTCATCATCGTGTTGTTGTCTGTATGGTGGTGGTAATCTTCGCATCACGTTGTCTATCTAAAAATGGTGAAATGCCCATCTAGTTCGTTAGCACAACAAACAAAAATGTATTAAGGCAATATCAAGTGCCCCTAATTAGATTGTTATGGGAGTATCTAAATTCTCTAACACATGCTTGCAATTAATAAAGACAATAATTTCTAACAATATAAATAATTTATAAAAAAGAAATGTTTACTTGAAAATAAGCACAATGCTAGAAAAAATAAACTTACTAAACATTTAAAAGATAGTGAATCAATGGTATGAAATATATATTCCAAAATATAAAAAATAAACAAATATAATATACTAATTCAATAAAAGCTAAATATATAACTGAGCGCTAACATACATCTATCATATTGATGTAGTCCTGCAATAATATTTGTGGTCATATATAATAATTTTATAATTACACATATTTCTAATTATAATTTTTAGTTTCTAATCTCTAATTTCTAATTACAACCTCTAATTTCAGGTCAAATTTGTATTTGTATTTGTAATTGTAATTTTTATTATAATTTCTATTTCAAACTTTTGTTTCTAATTTCAAATTTTAAATTTACAATTTCTATTGTGTAACACACACACACACACACATACGTATACTAAATTGCCATCCTAACAATCCTCAAGCAACTCTCTTATTCTTATGTCTTGCGATAGTAAAAGCCAAAATTCAACCATTGTTTGTTTTCACCTTTAAAGGTCATTTTTAAGAAATATGTTTTTTAGTCCATTTCAAAACAGAAAATATACTTACTTTATTTTTATATTTTCAAGTGAAGCTAGATATAAAAATGATAATTTTAAAAGCATATTCAAAACTAGTACTCCTATATTTATACGTGCAGCATATATATATATATATGTATGTATTACTAAATATAATATATACATGTATATGCTAATTGCTAACAAAACAACAACAACAACAGCCGCAGCAACAACATATGCATACATAAACTAACATATAACATATTTTAAAGTTACGTATGTACACATATTGTGATACATAATATATATACTCACAAAAAGAGAAAGAGTCGAGTTCGGGATAAGGAAGCAGCGGCAATAGCGGATTTGATTGGCAGGGCATTGGTGAGTTGGTTGGGGGGAGGCGGGGAAGGGAGATCCAGGTTGGGTTGGGGGAATAGAAATATCGGGAAGAGAGGTGTACTTAAGGAAGATAAAAATGGGGTAGTAAGGCGGGCGGTGAAGATGAAGAAAAGAGAGTTGGGCAGAGAAAATAAAAGCGGAGAAGAGAGGAAGGAAAAAGGGGATGGATAGGTCCTTATAGTTTTTCCAATGGAATTTTTTTTTTTAAATTCACCAAAAAAAATTGTATTTTCTGACGGAATTTCAATGGAAATAAAACGTATTTGTGCCGCCTAATTCTCTTGATGGATTCCCCGTCGGAAATCCATCAGAAATGAAGCACATTTATCCCGCCTAACTTTTTCAGCTTATTTCCACTGAAACTCGATTAGGATACTTTTCGATGGAAATTCCATAAAAAGTCAGTTTTTATTTTTTTGTGGTGTATTAGAATAAGTTAGAGCATACCAAAAATATTGGCATCAGAGCAAAGTAGCAAAGCATGATAACTATCCCTATCATAGCCTAACAGATCACAATTATAAGCATTTTCACAACATACCAAAGCAAAACTCACTACAATAAATTGCACTTCTTGTAACAAAAATTTTAGCAACAAAGTAAAAATTTGTTACAAAAACATGATCTTTCATAATCAGACTGGAATTTTGTTACTAAAATACTTATCTTATGTAATCAAGAAAAACATTTGTTACCTTTAATAAATATCCGTTACCCAAATTTTTTTTTCTTTCGTAACTAAAGAAAAATTCATGATGAACACTGAAGTATTGTCACAAATAATTTTACCCACCTTTCAATAAGACATATTTGTAACAAAAGTTTCTACTTTTTGGTTGCGTTAACAAATTTGCTACAATTAAGTTTTATAGTAACAAATATATTTATTGTTACAGTTAATAATTTACCATCTAAGATTTTTTTCCCTCCAAACTTTTGTTATATGAAAATGGCAATAAATACTTTTTTTACTAATTTTAAATCACAATTAAATAATGTTCTACCTAAAATTTGTTTCTCTCTAAAAATGTATTCCCTCTAAAAATGTGTTCCCTCCATAATTAATTTAATTTAAAATATAGAAAATATTTTAGTTATTAATATCACATGTCATCACAATTAAAAATTTTCTCCAAAAATTGGCACCTCTCTATATGCCTATGTCACCCTTCTCTGTGGTTAAAAAAATTAAAAATTAAATTAAATATCTGAAAAGTAAAAGATAAAATTATTCTTTATTTGGATCTACTTAGATCTACATGTCAAACCATTAATCGATTTGATAAATTTTATAATAAAATAAAGTATAAATATTAAGAAAACCCAAATCAACCCCGCCCCCTTCGAACCAGCCACACCTAGCCCAACGGAAAGCTCAATTATCACATTGGTGGGGTGTTGTGTTCATTTTATACATGTACGTATATTTGTATATATATCTAGATAATTAATATGTATATGTGTAGGCAAAATTGTAATTTTTATTCTGTAACTTTACTTTATTTGGTTTTGGTCCTGCAAGTTGCATAATTGCAATTTTAATCATATAAGTATTAAAATTATCATTTTTCATCGTTTTTTTGCTATAGATGGCCAAGGTCGCTGGAAAAGCTAACATGCCTCATTGGGTATGTGGTAGCTTGGAGTTTTTTGCCATGTTGGATTGCCTAGTAGGCATTTTTTGTCTTTTTCTTGTTTAGTTGGCAATACACATGTCTTTTTTTTTTTGTAATTCCAAATATATTATATAATTTATATATACACACATATATACAAATTTTATATATATTTATATATTACATATCATCATTTTTCCTCCAACACACACTTTTTTTTCCCCCAAAATACCCTCTACTATTCTTCATTATTCCCAAAACTTCTCCATTTTTCAATATATACATACATATATATTATATATATACCATCATATATATTTTATTATAATCACTCAATTCTATTTTCACCAAAAAATCTAACCAAATAGTATTGATTTGACTTTCACAGTAAAAAAGATCTCCCCTAAAATATAAACAAAATACACATATATACACATATATTTATATATAATCTATAATTATTTACTAATTAAAAAATAAAAAAATTTAATCTACCATGTTAACCATACTCTTTTAACTCTCTTGGTTGGTACAACTTTGAATTTAAAATATACATATATATGCACAAATATTTATATATACATATATTTATATATATAATTTATAATTATTTACTAATTAAAAAATGAAAAAAAATTAATCTACTATATTAACAATATTCTTTTAACTAAGAACTCGCTTAGTTGGCACAACTTTGAATTAAAAATATACATATATATATCTTTATATATAATTTATATTTATTTACTAATTAAAAACTAAAAAAATTCAATCTACTGTATTAATAGTATTCTTTTAACTTGCTTAGTCGGAATAATTTTGAATTTAAAAATATACACATATATACATAAATATTTATATATAATTTATAATTATTTACTAATTAAAAAATAAAAATTACTTTGTTAAAATAATTTAAATTAAAGATGAAAATTTGAAAAAAAAAATGGTACATCCCCCACCCCACCCCACCCCGAGTAGTCACCACGGCCGCCGCCTGGCCATGGCTAGGTCCAGGTGAGCTCATCAGTTGCCTAGATTTGGCCATGGCCATAACTGAGGCTATGTCTAGGTGGCCGATGAGCTTGTGCGGCCACCTGGCTCACGACCATGGCAACCCAATAGGTTGCTAGCGGTGGGGGCATATATATAATATATATGTACATGTATGCATATATAAATACATATATTTAGATAAATGTATATATTTAAATATATGTGGACGTATTAATATATATCATATACATGATTTATGATAAATATTGTAAATATATATCATATATATTTTATTATATATATCTATATGTATATGTATGTATATAAATAGATATATTTAGATATATGTGTATATATAAATATATATTATATACGTGATATATGAGAAATATCATAAATATAAATCATATATATTATATCTATTTGACATTTTTGTTGTTTTTTTAATTAATCAAGTCATGTCAGTTGCCAACAAGACAAAAATTTAGAATTGGCATGCATTTGGTGAGCCATGTCAGTTTTTCCTGCGACTTTCACCGATCCCAATGAAAAAAGGACTAAAAATGATAATTTTTTTTATACTTATAGGACTAAAATAGCAATTATGCAATTTATGGGACAAAAAGCCAAATTGGGTAAAGTTAGAGGACAGAAATTACAATTTTGCCTATATATGCATACATAGTTTTATTTTTATATATTTTCCTTTTTTATGTATTTATTTTTTGTTGTTATACTTAAATTTATATGACTTATTTTTTTACTTTTTATTTAATTTAATTTTTTTATGGGTAAATATCTAATTGTTTAGAAATGTTTAATTGCAAAGGTACCAAAACTCTTCAAAATAAATTTTTAACTATTCTGTTTATACTTATTCACACATATATAATATATATTAATTTATCAATTAAATTTAATTACTTTTATTTTTATCTATTTTTTTTCCTGTTTATTCATTCTGAATATAAATAATATTTAAATAAAATTTATCAATAATATATATAATATAATTTGTTTCATATTTATATACATATATAGTATATATGTGTATATATATATAAATTTCAATAAAATTTAAAGAAGATTCATCATATATTTCTCATTTTATACATATATAAATTTATGATTATTTCTCATTTCTCAAACTTATATACATATATAGTATATAATACATAGACATAAATTTTAATAAACTTTAAAGAAGATTTATCATATATTTCTCTTTTTATGCATATATAAATTTATCATTATTTCTCATTTCTCATTATTTCATATATTCTTATTTTATACATATGTATAAATTTATTTAACGAATTTGGATGGCAATGCAATTTTGTTTCCCTCCAACTTTGTATTCCCTCCAAAATTTGGCCCTTAAAAAATGTTAAGAATTATTTTTATTATTAGTTTGACATAATAATTTAACTTGATTTCTTACAAAAATTTGATTCCCTTTAATAATAATGAATTCTCTTCATTTTTTTTATTCCTCTAAATTTTAGTTCCTCCATTTTTTTGTATAAATAATTTATGGCACACTTAATTTCTTTTATCTTAGATTACAAGATGAATTGACATATAATTTTTTAAATTATTAAATGACTTTCTATTATAGTTAAAATAGTTAAATAACATATAATTTGGACTTATAAATTTTGGTGCTTAAGAATTTAATTTTTATTATAATTCAATACAATATTCTTTTAGAAAATTTCTAAAAACTCCTTCAAATAAATAGTTAAAGGTTACATACCTTAACAACAGAAAAAAAAGAAAGAAATTTAGTTTATCATAATACTTAATGAAAAGAAAACGATCCTTGAAGTTAGGCCTGTTAATATTACATTTCTTTTTTCAATGTTATATTGGCCAATTAAAATTTTTTATAGCTTATAAATATTTGTATGCTAATTGTGTGCATATTTTAGTATATAAATTGCTAAAATGAAGATAACTTTTGTGGTCTAATATAGTGTAAAAAAAATATTAACTTAAAGTATATTATTAAATGTAATGATTACTAACTTTCATGGACTTGAACAAGTTATTTTTACAAATTAATTGATCTACATATTATATTTCCTTCAAAAAATAAGTTTCCCTCCAAAAAGGAATTCTCCTATTAATTTTTTATTCCCTCCAAATTTTTGCTTCTCCTTCAATTTTGTGTATAAATAGTTAAAAATTTAATTCCATTCTTTGTTATTATTTATTAGGGCATTGTTTTTGAACAAAAAGATTTTAGTAAAATTGTTTATAAATTCAAAAAACTTTAGTCTTTATGCATAATTAATTTCATTTTAAAAATTAAAATATTCTATATTGATAATATATTGATGTGGACAATTTGAACATGCATTTATTGAAAAGTTTCTACACCTAATTTATGCAAATTGTTTCGAAATTGATCAACTTGTATAACTTTAATATAGTTGGAAATTTTGAAATTATTTTGAAATACTCATGACATTGTAATATAAACTTAGTAACATAGTTATAAGTTTAATAAAATTACTTTTTATCCCCATATATTTAATTAAATATTTGAAGAATTGTTAGCATCCTTAACAAATTTGTAGAAGTCGGCTGAAAATTTATACTAAAACTCAAAAATATCCTTCAAAAGTTGCTTTGACTATTTTTTAGACAAAAATATCCTTGGACTTATTTGTAACGTTAAGATGGGGGTTTAACTTCAATATTATTTGAATTACTTTGAATAAATTTATTTAATTTTATTAATTATTTTTGTAAATATTAAATAATCTTTTAATTGAATTTAAATTAAAAAAATTAAAAATTTAACATCATCAATATATCTAAAGTAATTTGATCAAATTTAATTAAATTATTTAATAAGCATAAAATAAAAATAAAAATCAAATCCATCTCTTAATTAAATATGATTTTGGTTTTAAATTGTATCTCAATAATATTAAAACATAATCATATCTAAAATAATTTAATTAGATTAAGTTGAATATATTTATTAAATATAAAAAAATATTTACTAACTAAAACAAATAATTTAAAAAAAAAATAAGATCTAAAATTACTATATATATTAACTTAATTTTTAAATTAGAAATACAATTAGAAATAACAACATAAAAATAAAAATATCACCAAAAATGGTGAAGTGATTAGTAAAATTAAATATTAATTCAAAAAATGATCAAGTAAAATTAAATTTTAAATTTTAAAATATTTAAAAGCCTGAAATATATAAAGACATCTCATATACATGATGTTATAAATAGTAAATTTCAAGATTATTCAATGAGAAGTTAAAAAGAAAAAGAAAAATCATTCCAAACATAAAAGTTCATGAATATTATGCAATCAAAAATCAACATATAGATGCATTAAAAAGTAAAATATATGAGAATAACATAGAATACAAGATTGATTAGAGAAAAAACTTAAAATTATAATACTTTAAAATTACTTTAAATTTAAAAGACGATGAGTATATATTAAGTTAAAACTTAAAATATAAAGAATTAGATAATATATTGGCTACTAACAATTTAAAATTAATCTTGTTTAATTTTAATTTTTGATTAAAAATCAATTAAGTTAAGATAAAACTATGATAGTAAAGATAAAAAAAATTAAAATAAATCAAAATAAATATACAAAATAATTGTAAAGTTAAAATCAATATTAGTATATAAGTTAATAGAAACCTTTTAATTTAACTCATAACTTAGTTATCGAATAATTAAGTGAAGAAAAGAGTTCGACATTAGCCATATAAAGTTAAAACTATAGTAAATTGATAAAATAATTATAAACTTAAAATTGATTTTAAAATATGAATTATTGAAAAAATATGATGATGAAATTAGAATGTAAAATAAAATATAAAAAAATAAATTATTTTTTTCATTCTCTAATTTTTGTATAAATATAATTGGATATTCATTTTATATTTTGCAAATAACCAAAATATAGTGAATAACAAAAAAAGTTGTCAACCTTTTAAATAACCAAAATAAAAATTTCTCATTATTTCATATATTCTCATTTTATACATATATATAAATTTATCTATAAAATTTTAAATAATTTGTATTTTTATCTTTTTTCTTTCTAATTATTCATACACGTATACTTATTTTTTATATTTATACTTATTCACATATATATAATACACACACACACACACACACACATATATATATATATATATAAATTTATCAATAAAATTTAAATTACTTTTATTTTTATCTATTTTTTCTATTGATTCATTTTGAATTAAATAATATTCAATATTTATAAATATATATAATATAATTTTTCATTCATACTTATATACATATATAGTATTTATGTATACATCACAAGAAAATAGGTTAATCACGGCATATATTTTGCGACAGTTTGTCTCAATTGCTACAAAATATTAATTTGATAGTACATAAGCTACAATTTATCCAAACCGCCATTGAGTTAACCATTCAGTGGCGATTTCAAAAAATCATTGTGGAATTCATAATAAATGGTGGTGGTTAGTGTAATCTTTCCTAAATGAATAACTTCACGCTAATTTTTCTAAACTGCCGCAATTAATAATATTGTTACTTTTGCTTATTAGATTGCCCTTTTTTTTTTTTACTTTAAAGGGTTTTGTCCACAATTTTTAATATATATATATATATATATATGTAATGCTAATTATTTTTTGTAAATATTTTTTTATGAATTTCTAAAATAAAGTATTTTACATTATAAGCTCTTCTACAAAATGTAAAGTGGTATTCACTTATTCTAAAATTGGAAAATACTCTTGTAATAATTTAAACCGTATCAATTTTAAGTTTTTATTTTATTCATACATTGCAAGGCTTACTTTAAAAGATAAAATTTGATATTTTTATGTGCTTAAAAAATTCTTATAATATCTTTTCATTAATAACTTAGCCGAACACCCACTTAGTCTATATTTCTACTTGTCTGTTAATATTATGTAGTTTGATTAATGACATAAATTATTATAGTATTTTCTTTACCAAAAACTCACAACACAAAAATATTACTCCTTTACTTTACAATTTATATATACATATATGTAATACAATTTCATTGCTTCATGTAGCTATATTATATAATTACCCCACACTTCTTGTTTATTTCTTTTAATTAACTTTTTGATACTCTTATTTTATTTATTCAAATAAACATTATTAATTTTTTTTAAAAATAAAATAATGCTCACTTGATAACATGTGAAATTTCTTGAGAACTCTATATGGGACAGACAAATAAGTAATTGAACATATGCAAATATTAACTTTTGGAGGATGCAACCAAGATGGTTAGATGTTTGCTTGCGGGTGGCATTGGTGCAGGATTGAGCCCTGCTACCAATAGTTTGGGAGGAAGTTTCTTGCATTAGGCTGGGTAGGCGGGCGCTGGGTGTGGGTGGGTCGGTTTTGCAAGAGGTCTCACAGGCATTGGGTCCTGGTACGTGCAGGCTTGCAGGTGGGTGATGGGTATTGGTGGGCCAATGGGCATTGGGCTCTGGTGGGCCAACTAGTAGCTTTTGGGTGGGTGCTTGGCACTAGTAGGTTAGCAGCTTGCAAGTGGGCCTGGGTTGATGGGCGCTGGGCCCTACTATAAGCTTGCGAGTGGGCTGATGGGGGATGCTATGCACTAGTGGGTAGGGGCTTTATGGGTGGGCTGGTGGGCGATTGTGGGTGGGTGCTAGCATGGGGCAAGCCCAGATTTAAGTGGCCCAACACACGAAGGTCCAATGTCAAATAGCCCATCCATATGCATAATAGCTCCTGTGCAGTAGCCCAAACAGAAGCCCACACACACACATTTCATAACGAAATTCTTAGTTATTTATTCCATTAGTAACAAAATACTTTTTTTTGAATTAAAATATTATTTAACTATTTATAACCAAATATTTTGTTATATAAACAATTAGTAACTATACTTAATTAAATAAATAATATCATTATATTATGCATTGATAACGAAAAAATAAAATGCAACAAAATTGTCAATGTTTTAGTAACTAAATATTTTGTTACAATATAAAAATCTATTGCAACTAATACACTTTTTTGGTACTAATATCATATTTTTGGTAACGATACATTTCGTCGCCATAAGGTCATCATTCGTATGAACCACAAATTTTGTTACTATGACTTTTTGTAATGGAGCTTAGGGCAATAAACTTCAGTAATGAAAAATTCATTACCAATATTTTGGATAAGAATTTCGGTATTATGGTAACAAAATTATTCATTATTAAAAGTGTAATTTGTTGTAGTGTGTACTGTGAACAAATTAGAGCATACAAGAAATTATCCAAGATCATATCATGTTAAAATCATACAAAGAGCAAACATATAAACATAACATATTAAGCATTTTTCACTAGAATACTTGTTCTAATTCTCCCTATTTGCATCTTCATGAAAGGGAAAGTCGAATATTAGCAAAAATAGATAAAATTATCCAATTTAAGAGTAAAAACTATCTATTACATGCTCAATTAAGATAATTATCTCACTTATTATGCAGATAAGAGATGTAGTAAGTGATTGATCTAAGGATTCATGTCTTGAACAAGTAGGCCGAAAAGTAGATTTGGTTTTAGACTTCTTTCTCAAATTGACTTGGATGGAGTTAAGTTTGGAATTCATGGTCTATAGGAGGGAAAACACTAAATCGATCTTTGTGTCTATTTGTTGAAGCAACTCCTCCTTTATTTGTCCATAGTCCTTATCTTTTTTGCTTGAGTTTTGAGAATCAACATCCTCTTGTTCATCTGTCTCAATATCTTCTTTAATCTTTTTTTTTTTCTTTCTGCTAGCCTTATGCTTCTATAGCACTAAGGGATCTTTCTTTTGCATAACTTATTTATGCTTCTTCCTTTGGTAGTATCTTATCTATAATAGGCTGGTAATAGTAATCGTATGTTTGTGTATTTCACTCATAGATTCCTTCAAGTCCTTAGATAGTTCAACATTGAACTCCTTGAAAATCTGAATAAATTACATTCCATATGGCAAAACCTTAGCTTTGTTCACATAATAGTATATGAAGTTTTTTGATCATTAGATAACTTAAGTTCACCTTAAAGCCACTTGAAGCAACATATATCAAATATACCATCATGAAATTCATGTTCATAGTGTGAATGAGTCTAGTGCAAGTTAAAATAGTGTCAAAAATCAATTTGTGAAGCTTTTTGTTATACATATTGATTACACTTAAGCTTGACCTCCTATGAACTTTTCACAATCATTTCCTCTCAAGAGTATTTTCTTAGCAGAGTTTATATCTAAATAATCTTTGGAGCACCATTCCTTCATCTAAATATATTTTTGACCCTCATTCTCACAATAACCTAAAATCTTGCACATTTTTTAGATAGTTAACTTGATGTGTTGTGTGTGCTATTCGCATAAGACTCAATCAAATGGCTCTCTTTCTAGATAGTCACACTGACTAAAAACTTAGCAACTATTTCATGATAGACAAGTTCCCCTATTTTCATAATAAAATCAAGACTAGCTTTTCTAATTATCTCAAGCAATTTCATATCAAAAATCAAAGTGAAATCAACTGACCTACCACATTCAACCTTTTGCTTTTGTATTCATTTTCAAACTCTATCTAACAATCTTCAGTCAAAACGTCCTTTCAGAAAGGTTTTTCTTTTTCATTAGAATCACTTTCTTTCCTTTTTTGCTTCTTTGTTCTTTCTTTTAGTTTTCTCATTGCCTTCACTGGTTATCAATCCTTTTTCACTATTGTTATTGGCAAAACTTTAAGTTACTCCAAACTTTTTGCTACTCCTTTTTTAGACCCAATTTTTTATTCAAATTCTAGAATAGTTTTAGACATTTCTTTTTTATCTTTATCCTTAGCTAGAGGATATATAGTCTTTTTAATATGTACAACTTTTAGAGGAATGGGAGATAGTTTAGGTTTTTCATTGATGTTTAGGCTTTTGGCAGATGTGGTTGCCTAATCTTTAGAGGCTGAGTGGACTTGAGATTTAGTAGTAGCCTTTCTTTTGACTCTTCCCATGATGGTGGATCTTCGTGATGGAGAGAAAGAAAACTAAGGTTTTCTTTTATGGAAGACAAGAGAGAATAGATTAATGAGCATTTGTGAATGAATGTGCAAATGTGTATATGCAAGATATGCAGTAGATAGTGCACATTAACTGTAGGGTAAATGAGTGAAAATAACTAATGTCAGTTCCACATACGAATGAGATATTTAAAGTCTACTGCCCAATTTTCATAGTTATTGATTCATACATTTAGGGTAAATAAATTTGAATTTTGAATTCAAATCACCAATTGAAAAGACTTAACAATTTTTTAGCTATTTTCTTGCATAAAATCATTTTCAAAATATTAAACGCATACTTGAATAGTGATTTCTCTTGTAAACTAATCTTTTATGGTTTGCTTTCTAGGGCATGTAATTTGATTGATTTCTATAATCCCATATTATTCCAGATTTTTTAAAAATAATCTTTAGTGGGGGGCTTAGTATATGCAATGGATAAAACTTTGCTCTTGGCTTATCTATATCATTATAGCTTGGTGGCATGCATTTCATGATTGTCCTCATAAATTATTGTAGTCATGATAATCTTGGGATGACAAGATTGTCCAGAAGAGTCTAAATCCTTCCTAATTGATTCCAATATCTCAAGCTAGTTCGAGATCAGGTTTTGGTGACCATCTAAATTCATTATCTTGGAAGGGACAAATATCACATGAGGTGTTGATGAGAGATGGTTTGGGAGAGATTGGCACTTTGTTCATATAATAGAGATGCTTGTATAGTGGTTTCTCCTCTGCTTTGTTGTGACTGAGTGGTCCTAGAAGATTTTTCCATAAGTAGTAGTATGGTGAAGGCTGTGGCTTAGTAGCACTTCCTATGTAATACGATATATGAAATATAATAATAACTTGTGCTCCTAATTCTTCTTGTTTTTGAATGGTTTTATGAATTGAATGTATCTAATTTTCTACTGAATGAAACCATAACATAGCAAGGATAGCTCATTCCTCTTATCTTTGTAGAAAATGAATCATTTTATGAGGAGACATTTGCACTGTAAAGTGCTGTAGAGCTGTTACGCACCATAGATAGCACAATCTATCTTCTGGTAAAGGAATGATGGAGGATAGGGTTTGAAAACATAAGAAGGTATAATCTGGATAAAAATAGGCTTTATCATAATTAAGGTTAATAGCATTTAAAAATTATGCATGATAAAGAAAAATATTATTTTTTACCAAATCCTTAATGCTATTAAAGGTTTGAAATACTTCACTGGGTATGGAAGTGGTTCCAAAGGTATCTGTAGGATTGCTTGATAAGGACAAGGCCATAAGGATAATGGGAATTATCTTTGTGGTGAAAATAAGATGAACAAATATTAGTATAGAGAATAGGTTATGGATGAGATTGGTGTCTCCTTTGATGTGTCAAATTGTAAATTGATATTTAGAGAATTAATCTTTGAGCTCTAGCAATTGTGGGTCTAGAACTCCTCTATTCTTGAAATCCATAATCCTCGGGTATGAGGAGTTATCCATGTGTACAGTAAAATGATGTCCAATGAGGTGAAATTCAAATTTCTTAATGTCGCACTTGATGGCAAGGATTTCTTTGTAGATCATTAGGCAATGTTTTTCTACTTCATTAAATTATGTATTGGTATGGCCATAGCAGTATTGTAATTTCCCATTTTGTTCCTCAATAAGTATAGCTCCCCAAAACTCGTCATTGGTATCTATCTGTAGGATCCTACAGCCTGTGATAGGGATTTTTGGAGGTAGTGGATCTTGAAAGATTTCTTTAAGTATCTTGATAGCTAGAGCTGTAAATGAGATGTGACCATTCATGAATGGTTTGGGTTTGGCATGATAAAAGCTCGAATTTGGCCCGAACTTAAACAAGCCAAGCTTAAGCTCACTAGTCAAGTAAGTTGAGCCAAGTTTAATAATATCCGACTCGACAGGTTTGCAAATCTAAATGAGATTTTTATTATATATATTTTATATAATAATATTATTATTACTTTTATTTTTAAGAAAAAATAAATTATTTAAAAATTGAAAAGAAAAAAACTTTACGTCCTTCTACCTCACAGATTTATCAACTATCTCTTACTCTTTCTTTGTTTGACACTTTGCAAAAACCCTCTACCGTGTCTCCTCTATGTTCCTAAATCTCAAATCCCTTCCACCGTGCAATTTTGCCTCTTCTCTTCTCCTCTCTCCCATATCTCCTCTATTTTCCTTGGTATTCCTCTGATTTGCTTGTGGTGATATTTGAACTCACAAAAGGCAAGAATTATCAAAACTTTTTTTGTAGAAATCTTTCTTTGCTAATTCATCTATGTTTTCCTTGTTTAATCCATCCAAACAGTTAGTTCAAGTTTCAAAAGGAAAAGAAAAAAAGAAAATTTTATCTTTTGTGTTTGTTTTTTTCTTTGTTGGTTGGAAATTCTATGGGGATGATTTTCTTAGGGGACTCTAGAGTTACACAGTCTTAGACCTTTCTTAGTTGTGATTTTTTTTTGTGGTTTGCAGATTATGAAAATTGATTTGACTTTTCTAAAATTGTTGAAAGATCGTTAAAGTTGATTAAGGTTTTTCACTACTGTTCACAGATGTCCCTTTTTAGGTTTTGAGTGCTTTGAAGAATTCTAAGATTTATGGTCACCTTTTGTCTACTGCCTCCCTCTCTCATATGATTAGGGTTTTTGAGTGAGTTATTATTAGCTTTCCTACCTTCTTACCTTTTTTTGATTATCCTTTATTATATTTGCTTTACCTTATCATTTATAGTATTTTTTTCTCTTTTTTCTCTTAGGATAACAGACTCTTTCTACTTATGTGAGAAACACTCAGGTTCATGTGACAATTTTTCAGTGATAAATTTAGGATTAATTATAATTTATCTTAATTATATAACTCTCTCTTATTTTTAGGATTGAATTTAAATGTTTGGTGTATCACATCAATTGAAGGGTGATTTCCTTAGATCATATGAACCTCATTATGGCTATTTGTTAAGTGTTAATATATTTATAACATGAATATAGTTTCATAGCTTGTTTGAAGAAATGTTTTGTTGATCCCATGGATTTCAATTTTGAGTAATTTAAAGTCTAAATATTAGTTTGACTAAATTCTGGTGGGCTTTTTATGTGCGTGGGTGCTTAGTTTTAGGATTCAAAAATGCAGGAGCAAGTTAGAATAGCATGTTTGCAAATTAAACATATGCACCTTTTAACTTTTCCTTGGATAAAGTTATTACTAAGTCTAGGAGTTTTGTATAAATGACATATGATTTCTTTTCCAATTTCTAGAGATTGGAGAGCATTTTTTGTGTACTTTATAATAAATATTTGTTGATTTTTGGGATTTCTTCTCTTAGGTATGTTAATGTCAAGCACACTGGAAGTTTCATCTATGCCAGAGGTAAATTCACATATAGCAATGGAGGTGGAGAATACTAATAATATGAATCTTAATAGTGCTGATGATCTAGACGCAATGATGATGATGATAGCTATTTTGAAAAGAAGAAAAGGTCAAAGACTTCTATTGCTTGGCTTAAGTTTAAGGAGAAAATGGTTCAAGACCTGAGGAAAGCTCAATGTGTTCATTGTAAAAGATATTCAATATGAAGAGTAATACAACGAGTTATTTGGGCAACACCTTGAAGCTTATCCTTTGCGAAAGAGGTTTAAAATTGAACAACAAAGGTTCAACTCCCCATCCCCAACTCATTCCAAAGCAAATGTAATTGCTTTTTGTTCTGCTATCATAGATGGAAGATTTGACATGATGAAAATAAGGAAAGGGATAGCTCATTAGATTATGATGCATGAGCACCTATTTAGTATTATGGAAGAGGAAGGCTTTAATATGATACAAAAACAGGGAATAATTGAGTGGCAAAAGATATCTGAAATACAATAAAGAATGATTGTGAGCATGTCTATGAAGTTGAAAAGAAAAAGTTGAAGGCACAATTGAAATGTGTTAGCAAAATTAGCCTGATGATGGATTTGTGAAAGTTGAGTAATTAGAAGATTGGATATATGATGCTTATAGGACATTTTGTGAATGACAATTGGAGCTTGCAAAGGCATGTTCTCAACTTTGTTCATGTATGTTTGCCTCATCATAGTGTAGAGATTGCAAATACTATATACAAATGTTTGAAAAAATTGGGGATTGAAAATAAAGTATACACAATTTTAGTGGATAGTGCATTAAGTAATGATGTAGTGATCTAATTTTTGAAGGATACTTTCTTGAGGAGAAAGAAATTATTATGTGGAGGGAAGTTTTTAATGTGCACTGTTGTGCGAATATTTTGAACCTTATGGTTTAACATGGCCTTTCAGAGATTAAACACATAATCAAAGATATTCATGAAAGCATTTGTTATATCAACCAGAGTGAGGCTAGACTTCAAAGTTTTTTAGAGGTTGTGCAACAACTTCAATTACTAGATAGGAGACTCATTTTAGACTACAAAATATGTTGGAACTCCACTTATGGGATGCTAGCTACTGCAACATAGTTGAAAGAGGTGAAAGCAAGAGTAGCATTAGGATCTAATAATTAAAACTTCAAAAACTTAAATTAACTAGGCTACTCAAGCAACCAAGGATATAAACATACCATAGATCTATATTTTATAGGAGGAATACCTTGATAAGAAAATTTCCAAGGAAAATATTGTGAACAATTCATGATTCTAGAATTTGCCAGAAACTGGCACAACAAAGAATCAACAACTTTTGCCTAGATTCGAGATCTCCAAAATTTGAAAAATTAAATATGGAACTTTTAAACTAAATTTCTAATATTATGTAAAAATTTTGGAGCAAACATAGATCTGTATATCCTCATAAAAATTCCACAAAATTGTTGCTCTGTTTAGTAGATCACCAAGGCAAGCAAATCAAATGTTTTGCCTCTATTGATGTGATCCACACACCAATTGAACTTAAAATTTATCCTATGATTTAGATGGAGAAATGTGAGGGGAAAGGCATGGTGAAGACTAATTTTGAGGTTGGGAGAAGAAGAGAAAGCAAAGCTTCAACTCATGAGGCAATGCTTGGAGAGAGGATTTTGGAGGGAAATGTAACAAATCTAATTCTTCACACCAATTATCCAAGTGCTGAATCCTCTCACCTCTATATTTATATAGAGAGGGAGGATGTTTCTCAAGGTGGGTGGCCACTCGCAAGCTCATTTGAATTTCATGTGCATTTCAACTTAATTAGTAATCTAATTTTAAATTAATTAAAATGCTAATTCAAATGAACTCTTCATTTTAATTTTTCCTCCAAAATATATTCTTCGCATTAATTAAATTAAACACTTCAATTTAATTAATTAATCTTTGACTTCACATTTAAGTTAACAAGCTTAACCTTTTAGCTTAATTTTATTAACTTAACTCTTTAAGTTAACTTGACCAATTAATGTTTAATTTGGCACTAACTAATTAAATCTTTAATTATTTGTCTAATTTAACACCTTAAATTAATTGATTAATTTGACACCTTAAATTAATCAAGTCAAAATTGACCACAAAATTGATCACCTCAAAATTTGGTCCTCTAGGAGTGAATATTCGAGCACATAGAAAATTCCTCTATCAATTAGGAAGTTAATTGGATTTTATGTGTTACCCAATAGGTTCTATTATTCATTGGATATGGGCTCACAATTCTTTGTGACTTTTGAATGTCTTATATTCATTTTAGTTTAAAACACTTTTAAACTAATCAACTTAATTCAATTATTCTCATTAATTAAAGGGTACCCAATCTCCATGGTCGATGTCTAATCTCAAGCACATGGAGCCTAAATAATTGTTCAAAATAAATGCTATTGGAGAATCATTGTAGTTCTATGCATACCATGCAAATATGGTCATTCTGTCTCTTACCTTTCGAAATAAACCTAGGGCAAGATATTTTTTGGCTCCCCAATAGCCTCAATGCTATGCTTTTATTTTCAATGTTTGATTCCCTTATGTAGCCTCACCTTTGAAAAACTCATTTTCCAAATTGTCACACTACCTTACGCGAGAATTTCTTGGAATTGATCATTATATAATGCATAGGAGATGTACTCACCGTTCATAAAGACAAGGAGTTAGATTCCAGCTGAGATTTCACAAACCTCCATGCTAAGCAACTCATACCCAATCTCAACTCGAATGACCTATTAGGTGACCAAGAATGAGTTAAAGTATGAGGGTTGGACACAAGGTTACCTTGGATCCTTAGGTTAGAAGATTACTAATATACACTGGCATAAGCTGAAGAACTTGCTACTATGGACTTGCCACTCCAACTATGTAGTGGATTATGCAGTGGGTCTTCAGTACCTTATTCTTTAATAAGCACCCAATAACATTACCTATATCTCATACAGTCTTGCCCATGAAATAACATAATATCCAACTTTTGGATTGATGCAGCATTAGCGCAGGTCTATTCAGATCTTAGATGCCCTGTCGTATAAAATCCTGTAACTTGGAAGTTTTAAGATCATGATCATGTAAACTTATTCCATGATCACTACCTAGTGAACTGACCAAGTCCCTTAGTCTAGTGTGATCTAAGGGCTTCATCTAAATGCTTGAGAAGAAATAGTGAGCAAAAGATAAAGATGGACATATTGAAAATATCATTCAATCAAGATTTATTTTACAAGGAAATAGTTTTATAAGGCCAATCCAATTAGTGTTTTGAGCACTATTCCAAAACCCTTCGAGTTTTAATTCTCCATTGCCATTTTTGAAAAAAAATAAATAAATCCTTAGTTCTTCTCAAGTACTTAAGGATTGCTTTCATAGCCTACTAGTGACTCTCACTAGGATTGGATTGGAACCTACTCGTAACATTTATTGAGTCTATCATATCTAATTTTGTGCATTGAATTGCATATATTGTGCTTCTTATGGTAGAGGCATAAGGTATGCAAAACATTCTTTGTTTCTCATCTTCAATCTTGAGGGCTATAGACTTGGGGAGACAAATGCCATGTCCCATGGGAAAGATTCCCTTTTTAGATTCTTCCATACTAAAGTCCTTCAATATTTTCTCAATGTTCGAGGTTTGGGATGGCCCTAGGACTTTCTTGGATCTATCTTTGTAGATACATGTTCCCAATATGTAGGATGCTAATCCTAAATCCTTCATGGAGAATTGTATAGACAACCATGCTTTAGTACACTCTAACATTCTTACCTCAATCCTAATGAGAAAGATGTTGCTGACATAAAGTACAATAAAATGTATAGTACTTCTACTAGCCTTTTGTACACACAAAGTTCATACACCTTTTTGACAATGCTAAATGATTTAACTATCTTATAAAAAACATATGTTCCAAGTTTGAGATATTTGTTTGAGTCCATAAATAGATCTCTAGAGTTTACAAACCTTTTGCTCGCTTCCTTTGGATGTAAAATCTTATGGTTGCTCTATATAGATTTCTTTATCAATATGGCCATTATGAAAAGCAGTTTCCACATCCATTTATCATATTTCATAGTCATAATACATAGCTGTGGCAAATAGAATCTAAATGGACTTAGGCATTACGAGCGGTGAAAAGGTTACCTTGAAATTAAGTAAAATCTTTTACTACTAGTCGCACTTAAAGCTATTACTTCTCTATCTACTCCAAGCTTTCGCTTATAGATCTACTTGCAACCAACGGAAACTATTTCATTTTGTGGACCTGCCAAAGTCCATACTTTGTTTGAATACATGGAGTCTATTTTAGGTCTCATGGATTCAAGCCAATCTTCTGAGTTTATATTTAATATAACTTTCTTATAGGTCTTCAGATCACTATCAGGTTGGTAAATCTCACAAAGAAATTCAAACTTTTTGGGTTTCTTCTTCATTTGGTCCAACTTTTTTAGAGGTTGTGTGTAAAGTTCTTTGATATTTATTTATTTCTACCACTTATGGGATTTGATGATCGTCTTGAACTTCACCAAGTTCAATTATAATGCCTTTTCTATCTTATAGAAATTCCTTTTCTAAAAAGGTGGTGTTCGTCAAAACAAGCTCATTTTATTTTGAGGGATCATAAAGCTAATATCCCAAAGACTTTCTTGGGTATCCCATAAACTTGCACAAAGTAGATCTACTATCCAACTTATTTTCCATTGTGCAAAAACATCACAACAATTCGGAGTATTTTTAGAGATTTGTATAGAATATGTGAATGAGTATCATACTAGATCTGAAAAGAGAGGGAGCTTCAATATTAGGTTTGCAGATCGATAGTTTCATAGGTCAAAGTTCTACTTCAAGTTGGAATGATTACATGAAGTATCTGAGAAGGGTGGAAAGTAACCCAACTCAAAGGTCAAAACTTGATAACTATTTGGAGGATAGATGTTATATTCATGATGGGGATCTTCTTTTCGTTGATGTTTTAAGTTGGAGGAATGGAGATTCAACAACGAAGTATTGCATTTTGTCAAGAATGGCTCATGATATCCTTGATATTCCTATCACCACAGCCATTTTAGAAGTTACATTTAGCATTAGTACTAGAGTGATTAATCTATATTGTTCTTTATTATCTCCAAAAATAGTGTAAATGTTACTATGTGGAGGTGAATGAATATGTAATCACCATAGAGTGAAGAAGAAGTGCGAGGTGAGAAATATATCCTTCTTATTACATATACTTTTAATACGAGTTGTAGTTAATTTAACATATTTTCACTTGGATTTGCAGGAAGAGTAGAAACTGATAGAACCTGTACTTCTATGATCCTCTTTTAGTTGATCGAGCTACAACAATGGTATGAAATTTTTTTGGATTACCATAATTACATTTCAAAAGTGGTTTGATTCCATTGAGGCCTTTTAATTAGCTTTTTGTCATGGTTATATGCAACTTTCTTGCGTAGAAAGAAGGAAAAAGTAGAAACCTTAGTTTTTGACTCTTTGTTCATAAGTTTCTAGCCTTTCCTTTGCTTTTCATAACTTTTGGGACAAGACATTTTGGAGGAAAAAGTGCATAAAGTGTTTTGGGGTTTTAAGGTAAAAACCCTTTTCTGGAAAGAAAAAAAAAGCTTAATTGAATATGAAGATGAATCAGAAATATTAGAAAATATAAAAAATGTTTACATTGTATTCTATTATGGAATTTAAGTATAAATTAATGGGAAATACTTCCTTCGATTGTAAACCAAACTCACAAGATTTCAACTAAATATAGGTTGAAATTAATATAATTATGAGAAAGATGTAAACTTTATTTTTGATTAATAAGGATATGTTTATATATATATATATATATTCAAATATGTAATTTAAATGAGCCTTGTGCTTGTTTTCTTGTGAAGAAATTAGTTTCTATGTTAAAACTGATTGATGATAAATATGTGATCATATCGCGTGTTGTTTGCTTACATATGCAACTAAAATTAGGACAATTGCTAATGATGTAATATCTTCTTTATCTTTGTAGGTTGAGCCATCTTGCTACCATAAAGGTGTAGCTCTTGCTCCTCTATTATGGCAAACTTGCATGCTTCATATAAATTCTTTTGCCATATTGATTTTTGTGCCCGAATTTTTACATTTCTTGCATCTCTTCAATATTGTAAAAACTTTCCATATTTAATAAGGTTAATTAGGGATTTATTTTTTGGTCTAAAATGTCAACTTGTAAATATGTATTTCTTGATTTGAAGGATCAAGCCTGTGATCTATGTAAAAGATTGAGTGGTTGTCAACTGACTTCCATGTGCTTTGGACTGATGTAAATTATTTGTAGTAGTGAGAAAAAATGTTGCTAATATTTAAAGTGTGGAAGGTTGGTCATTGATCACAAGATAGTCTTTTTCTTTCTTTCTTTCTTTCTTGCTTTTGCACAACTTGCTAATTTTGATAGGAATTTAGCTCTTCTAGATTGTTGATTTCTATACTTGTCTTGGCATTACTCCTTAACTATGTTATTTTTTTATTTTGTTCCATGGGGATCAACACTTAATAAAATAGACTCATATTAAATGCAAAATTATTTATGTTGTGATAGGTAAGGGAGATTGAGTGTAGTGATTACCTTAGCTGGTGAGTTGAGAAGACTTGGAATATCTTGTGATGGCCTCTTTAACAGGTTTTTGATGTCGAATGTAGTATTTTTATTGAAAAATATGTAATTTGGAATTTGATAACTATTAAAGTTGCATTGGTATTGTTGAATTATACTTTTATAATGTTATTTATGGTATGGTATTTGTTATTATAAACTTTGTTTCAAGCCTAAATGGGCTTGAGCTCATCTAGGCTTATGTGAGCTAGAGCACATTCGAGCTTATAGGAACTCAAGCTTATCCAAGCCTATATAAATTGAGCTTTAGTGAGTCGAGCCTAAGCTTTTTCTTATTCCAATAAGCTGAGCTCGAGCTCAGAATGGCCGAGCCTGAGCTCATGAATTAGTAAATAAGTTGAGCTTGATCTTGCTCGGCTTTGCTCATCTACACTCCTAATGACATCTACCATTTGCTTGTCACCCTAAGAGTAGGCATCATTTTTCAACATTCTGAAGAGCTAGGTGGTATACCTTGAGGACTTGGGAAGGAAATTCTTAATATAATTAACAATAAATAGAAATTGCAGGATTTCCTTGGCAGTAAAGTCCTTATCTTAAAACTTGAGGAGTTCCTTAGTGATATGGTGGCCAGGTTGATAATGGCCATTTGAGAACTTTATTCCCGGGAGTTTAATATTGGGTAGTCAATAAAAGTTTTCATTTCAAAAAGTATAATTCCATGGGCCTAGACCAAAACTAAGAATTGTTGTAAAAAATTCTCATGGTCTGACTTATTTTAGGAGAATAATAGGATATCATCAATATGTACCAATATTCTACATAAGATGGGCTAAACTATTCTTATCATCGCATTTTGGAATAATGATAGACCTACTTTGAGTCCAAATGGCATGATTGGCCTTTGATACTGGGTATTTGGGATGCGAAAGGCCATTTTGTACCTATCCTTTAGGTTAATGCCTAGTTGCCAAAATTCTGCTTTAAAATCAAACTTAGAGAGAACTTTGACTTAGGATAGATGTGAGAACAACATTTAGGTCTTTAGAAGGAGAAACTAATCATCTTGTAAGAAGTGGTTTAAAGGCTTCTAATCAATGACATGTCTCTTTTTTCTTCTAAATTGTTTAGATCACTTATTCACATAGAATGTTGGACAAGCCTAACTAGATTTTGTTGGCTTGATTATACCTAGTGTGAGAAGTTGGTAACATTTCTTTCTATCTATGGCAAGGTCACTGGGTCAATCCAAGATATATAGCTTTGTGGGATTGACATCTCCATTCAACATGTCTAGAATGTGAAGTACAAATACAAGCCTTAGGGGCTAGTTTCATGGAAAAACTTCTTGTCTGTTTTGATTTATATTGTAAGGCCCAAAGGCTACAAAGGCTATAGGTCCTTCCCATAGGCATCAAGTTTAAAAAAAATCTTTAGCAATTCACAACTATTCTAAAGATTTATGCTTAAGTTGATGCTCTTAAAGCATATTTTGAGTTTGCCCAAAAACTCCAACAATGATATGCAAATCCAATGTGGGTTTAAGCCATCCTTATCTATTATTAAAGAATCCTGATTTCTTTATCCAACTAACCTTCAAGTTGAATAAAGATGCTAATCCCACGAAGGCTACACATCCTGTAATACCCTAGATGACTTTGCTCTAGTAAGAAAGGAATGTAAGCAACTTCTCACATTAGGTTTCATTGAGCTAATAAAATCTAGTTGGGCTTGTCCAACATTCTATGTGAGTAAGCAGTCTGAACAATTCAGAGGGAAAAAGTGACTTGCCATTGATTACAAGCTTTTGAACCACTTTTTTCAAAATGACAAATTTCCTCTTCTAAGACACAAATGCTGTTCTCATATTTATCCTAAGCTAAAGTATTCTCTAAGTTTGATCTCAAAGCAAGATTTTAACTATTGGACATTAACCCAAAGGTTCGGTACAAAAAGGCCATTTACATCCTATATTCCCAATATTAAGGGATAGTCACACTTCATTTAAACTTAAAGTTGCCCCATCATTATTCCAAAAGATAATGATAAGAATATTTGAGCTAATCCTAAATGGCATATTGGTTTATATTGATGATATCTTATTATTCTCCCTGGATAAAAAGACCTATGAGAATCTTTTACAATAATTCTTAAGTTTGGTCTAAGCTTATGGAATTATGCTTTTTGGAAAGAAAAGTTTTATCGAGAGCTTAATATTGAATTCCTAGGAATTAAGTTCTCAAAGTGCCATTATCAAATGGCCCCTATGTCAGTAAGGAGCTCCTCAATTTTCAAGATAATGACTTCACTACCAAAGAGATCAACAATTTCTTGATATTGTTAATTATATTCAAGATTTCCTTCATAAGTCTACAAGTGTAGCAGCCAGCTCTCCAAAATGCTGAAAAAAATGCCCCCTCTTGGAGAGACTAGCAAATGGCAACTGTAAAGATACTTAAAGAAATCTATAAAGATCCACCACCTTTAAAAATCTCTAGCACAGGCCATAAGATCTTATAAACAAATGCCAATGATGAGTTTTAGGGAGCTGAACTCATTGAGGAACTAGATGGGAAACAATACTATTGTGGTCAAGCTAATACATAATTGAAAGAAATAAAAAAATATTACTGCACAATCTACGAAGAAATCATTCCCATAAGGTACGGTATTAATAAATTTGAATTTCACCTTTTTAGACATTATTGTACTATATAGATGTATAATTCCTCATTCTCGAGGATTGGATTTTAAGAACAAGGGAACTCCAAAGTCACAATTATTGAGGTTTAAAGAATGGTTCTCCAAATATCAGTTCATAATTCAACACATTAAAAGAGACGCTGATCTCATTTGCAACCTACTCTCTAGACTAAAATCTATCCATCTTATTTCCACCACAAAGACTATTTCAATTATCTTTATGGCCTCATCCTCATCAAAAAAATCTATGATTACCTTTCCAACCACTCCCATACCTAGTGAAGTACTTCGAGCCTTTAATGGCATTAAGGATATTGCTAAAAATAATATATACCTTTAGGTTGCAAAATTTTTAAATACTATAAACCTTAATCCTGATAAAGCCTATTTTTATCTAGATTACCTCTTGTTAAGATGGATTGTGGTATCTATAGTGTGGAGTAGCTCTATAGTACTTTGTAGTGCAAATGCCTAATCCTAAAATAATCAATTTTCTACAGGATGAGTGAAATAAGCTATCTTTGATATAGGTTTTCTTGTTATGGTTTGATTCAATAAAAAATTGGATATGATTATTTCATAAAAACATTCAAGAACAAGAAGAATCAAGGGCACAAGTTATTATTATATTTCATAGATCATATTATACAGGAAGTGCAACTAAGGAGCCACATCATTCACTGTACTACTACTAATGGAATAGTCTTCCAGGACCCCTCAATCACAACCCAGTAGACAGGAAAGCATTATGCAAGCATCTCTATTGTATGAAAAAGGTGCCAACAACTCTTCCCAGACTATTTCTCATCAACACCTTATGCGGTATTGATCCTTTTTTGAATGATGAATTTGGATGGATACTAGAACTAGATTCAAGTCCAACGGGAGATATTGAAATCAACTAGGAAAGATTTGGTATCATTTGGAAAATCCCGTGGTCCCAAGATTGCCATGACTGCCGCAATTCTCGACGATAATCTTGAAATGTGTACCACTAAGGTGTTTTATCCATTGCATAGCCATCAAATGGCATGTGTCATCCTATTTGACATATGTATATGAGTTGTAATAAGGCTAGCTAGTTGTATGAGGTGTATCTTTGTATTGTATATAACTGAGCTTGACATACATCCTTATGTAATGACATATGTCCTTCTACTATACTTAGTTAGCTAATATGTTTCTGTTGAAGTTATGAGTTATAATCATAAATAGATGACTTGTGTCTATAGAAAAAGATTACTATCTTGGACTCCAAAGGACCATTCCATTGTGATTTAAAGTCCATTGAGTTCATGTCCATAAATAAGGGATTGTACTCTACTTTGTGATTGAGTTGAGTTGGAAATAAACCTTTTTGTTTTATTCTCAAACATGACCTTCAAAGCCAATTAAAAGTTCCTTCATAATCTATTCAAAGCCAACTGGCTTGGAGTATATAGATAGGCAGATAATCTTCAAGCTAAGATTTTTCAACTAGGAGTGCTTCTTATAGTCTGAAATGTATCATAGATTGCAAACATTATTTCTTCTTTTTGTTGTTCCTATTCATAGTATAAGGATTCAACATATGTATTAGATAGAGTTGTACTTGAACATTGTAAGACTTGAGATATCATATAGGCTAACTTGTTTCTCTTGTTAGGTCAATTCTTTGCAAAGTGCTATTTTCTCCCACAAAGCTTATGCAGACATCTTTATTCACATAATCCTAACTAAAATGATATTTTACCTCAATATGTTTAGTTTGATAATGATGAATTGGATTCTTTGTGATGCTTATAGAACTATTATTATCACAATATGAAGGAACATTGCTAAAGGTCAACCATAATCATGCAAAGTTTGTTTCATCCATAAAATTTGTGCACAACAATTACTTGATGCAATATATTTAGCTTCAACAGTAGAAAGAGCAACATAATTTTGGTTCTTACTAGACTTAGTTTTAAAACTTATTCCTAAGAATAACATGTACTACTAGTACTTTATAATATATCTTGTCTATTGTATAATCAATATCCAAGTAACCAATAAGTTCAAATTCATCATACAATGGATACCATAAACCATAGTCAATTAAGATATTTGAATATACATTTAACAGCTATTAAACGAGATTCTCTATGATTAGATTGAAACCAAGCACAAATTCAAGTAGCAAACATGACACTAGTAGTTAAATATAAGAGGTTACCAATCATACCTCTATACTTTTTCTCATTAGTAGGTTTGTCAACTTCATCATTATCATGTTTAGTCATTATGCTCATAGTAGTGAATGTTTCCTTATAGTTATCCATCCCAAATTTAATTAGCAACAAGTTGATATATTTGGATTGGAAAATAAAATTACTTTTATCATACTGCTTTACTTATAAACCAAGGAAGTAACTAAGCTCACCCACATGGGTCATTCCAAATTCTTCTTTCATCTGCTTAGAAAACGCTTTGCATAAATGAATGTTAGTTGCTCCAAATATGATATCATCAACATTGATTTGGACAAGTAACATATCATCATTATAATTTTTCATAAACAATGTAGTATCGATTATATCTTTAAAAATCCTTTGTTTATGAAAAACTTACTCAACCTTTCATACCAAGTTGTGGAACTTGTTTGAAACCATAGAGCATTTTGATAAATTTGTAGACATGATTATGAAGTTCTTTTTCCTCAAAGCTAGGAGGTTGTTCAACATAGACTTACTCATTGATGAATTCATTCAAGAAGGCACTTTTAACATCCTTCTGCTATAGAATAAACTGCTTGTGAGATGAAAAAGGAAGTAGCATATGAATAGATTTAAATCTTGCAATTGATGCTAACATCTCATCATAATCAATTTCTTTGTCTTGATTATAGCCTTTAGCCACTAATTTAGCTTTGTTTCTGGAAACTTTTTCATCCTCATTTAGCTTATCTTTGAATAAGGTGTAAGATAAGTTGAGCCTGCTCATGAACCTCATGAGCTGGCTTGATTACAGCTTGACTTGAGCTTCAAAAATTTGAGCTCGGGCTTTATAATGAGCCGAGCTTGAACCTTGATTTAGTTGTTCAAAAGCTTACAAGCCGGCTCGTGAGCTTTTTTCTATTCTTAAATATTTTATATATTAATTAGATAATTATTAAACATTAATAATTTACTTATTTTTCTATTTAAATACTTTCTATATATTAATTAAATAATTATTTATATTAATAATTTAATTTTTCTATTTTTAAATGTTTTATATATAATATTAAATAATTATTATATATTAATAGTTAAATTTTATTAAGTTGAGTTGAGCTCAATTTCAAGCTCAATTAATATTGAGCTCGCAAGCTTGAGCTCGACCTCAAGCTCAATTGTTTTTTCAAGCTGGACTTATATACTCCCTTATCTTTGAATGCCCATTTTATTCCAATAATTGGATAGTTTTTTTGTCTTTCAATAAGATTCCAAACCTTGTTTTTTTCAAATTGAGCTATCTCTTCTTTCATAGTGTCTACCTATGATTTATCATTAAAGGATTCTTCAACTCTTGTTTGCACGATCATTAATAGAAATGCACAAATTCCCATTTCATCTTCTTCATATCTGGAAGATGATCTTGTACTTCATCTTTTAGGCTTCTTATGACTTGTAATGAAGGATGTTTTGATGCTTGACAAATCTTTTTACTATCTTAGCTCTTGCGATAACCATTACTTTGAAAGTATTTTCTTTTGGTCATTTGTAAAGAGAGCTTTCTTCTTCCTTGATCTCATGTTTGGCTCTTACTTCTATTCTTCCTTCATTTTGTAATAGGGGGAATGATATTTGTATCATCTTTGCTCAAGTGTTCCTTGGCTATTCAAAAGGGTTAGTATCGTCAAAAAACATGCATTGACTTTTGAATTGTTTTCTTCATATTATTGTAAACCTATATGCCTTGCTATGCATGAGAAACCCAACAAATATTCCTTTATCCACTTTAGAATCAAATTTGGTAATAGGATTTGTTAACCTTTTTATGATTTAAATTGTTTTGGTCATATGACAAAATTATTCCTTGTATTATGCACTAAATAGCATGCATATTATTTGTTGGAATTTATTTACATATTAATTACTAGAATCTATCATGCATTGGAATTTACTTTCTATAAATAAAAAAGTTTCTATAGATTATAGTTTGATTTGCATCTTCGTAAATTAAAAAAGAAATCACTTCATGCCTCAATTATTGAATCATCTATTGTTTAAGGTATAAATGCATGGTTAACAAAGTTAACTTATTTCCTTATTAATTTCTAATAGATTATTGCCTTAATGTGAACGTATAGTTGTTGGATACAAGCATACAAAAATGAAATTATGCAAAAATTGTGAGTGAATCCCTAAGTTGAGAGAGATTTTTGTTGAGTGTATTGAGAAGTTGTGTGATACTCTCTTACATGTTTTTGTGGTTAATTATTTCTTATCCTTGGTTTACTTATGTTTTTGAGAGACCTCATGGTAAAAAGGTCAAGTAAAACTGGCCTTCAATGGACCTTGGGGAGACAAGGACAAGGCAGTTTATGTCTCGAAAGACTTAGTGGTGAAAAGGGACAAGTGTCGTACCTACTCTCAAGGGACAACATGAAAAGAACAAATTGGCACTTGGTTGCTCTAGGGACCTCTAAGTGACGAAACCAGTAGGGTGCTGCCGCCTAGACTTTGCTGTAGTGTTCTTGGTTCCAGTTTTTAAGAAGAGACTAGAGCTTGACGTATGGAGTGGCAGCAATTCATGTATCAATCCACAAAGATTGTTCAAGTTCCCCTGAACCTATTCACAAGCAACTGGTTTCATAATGCTTTGGAACTTGCTTCATCCCATTTGGGATTCCAGTGTAGCTCTTTGTAAATAGCTAGTTTTTCACCCTACTAGGGTGTTTCTATTCATTTATCTTTTCTTACTATCAAATTATTGTTATTATCTATAAAACATTCTTATAAACTTATTAATTTAATAAGTTTAAAATCCTTAGTAAAAGCTTAGGTGAAGGACGTAGGCTTGCCAAACTTTTATAAATATTGGTGTCTTATTACTTCTATTTTATTTTTTTTATTTTCATTCATCTGACTGGTATTTTAACCAATATTTGCAAATTCTAGTTAATAACTAAAACTATTTTTTTGCAAAATACTTAAACAATTTTTGAAAGGCCAAAAAGTTTATTAAGTGATAATATTCCACTACATTAAAATCTCTTAAGTCTAATTCACTCCACTCTTAGGCATATAATCACTCACAATTGGCATTTGAGCATTGGTTCTTTATATTGTGGTGTAACTACCAGAGTAAAAGATCCTATGGCCGCTAATTTTCCTAATATCTTTGCAGAAAGACAATCACACAACTAGCGACCATTGTTTGATGGTTCCAATTATGCAATATGGAGAAATTGAATGTAGGAATACATAATTGCCCTGGATTTTGATTTATGGGACGTGGTCAGTGAAGGGCCAATGGTTTTGATGAAATTGGTTGACAAATAGATGGTTTTGAAGGAGAGTTATGAATTCACAATTGATGATAAAAAGGCCATCTTAATGAATGTGAAGGCTAAAAGCATTTTGTCATGTGCTCTTCCTAAGCAAGAGTATAATATAGTCAGTACATGTGCTACAATAAAGCATATAAGGGAAATGTTGCAAGTGACCCATGAAGGTACCAGTTATGTTTAACAAAAGAGAATTGCTCTTCTCATTCACAAATATGAAATGTTCTAGATGAAACTTGATAAGATCATAAGCTAGATGCATGTGCGCTTCATGGAAATTATAAATCCTATGTTCGCACTTGGTAGAACCATAAATAAAGATAAGTAAGCCCAAAAGATTCTCAGATAGCTTCTATACAAATGGATGCAAAAAGTTACTGCCGTTCAAAAAACTCATGAACTTAGTAGAAACCATGGGTGAACTAATAGGATCTCTTATATCCCATAAGATGATGCTGCTAAATAAAAAAGAAGGTTAAAAAATAAAGGCCAAAAAGAACATTGCTTTTAATACCAATCATGATTCTGATTTAGAACTTCAAGAAAATCTTGATGAGGACTAGGTTGAGGATGAAATCATTTTGATTTCCCAAAGATTAAAGCAATTAACAAACCTCAAATTTGAAATAACATGTCAAAATTGAAAACACCCGGTCCAAAGGCTTCAAATACTAAGCCATCTCACTGCTATGAATGTAATGATATTGGACATAAAAAATTAGTCTATCCTCGATTGAAGAAATATGCAAAACAAGCCAAAGCTAAGGGGATGGCAAGCATATGGGATGAATCCAACAGTGAGAAATTTGACAATGAAGAGAATTACTTCATAGTAAATCAAGTACCTTTCATGTTCTAATTGCAATTCTGGTGATGAAATTGATGTTGATGAGGATATGTAAAAATTGCTTAAACTTTATGAAATTCATGTCAAAATGCTCATTGATAAAGTTTTGCAAGAAAAAAATGGACTATTAGCAAGAAGATTTAGATAGGGCACATAATGATATATTTGACATACAAATGGCCAAAAATAGAGAAACCCTTGATGTTGAATGCAAGAAGAAAATGAATGACCAGCTTACTAAAGAGAATAATTCCTTGAAAAAATAAGTTGAGAATATGAGTCGTGAAATCAAAGAAAAAATGATTGTTGAAGAATGCCTGCATATTGAGAATGATCTAAGTGAAAGTTCCACAAGTGCCAAACACATACATAGCTTGTTCTTTCTAGACATAATCATTAGAAGGGTCAGAGTTTCAAAAAGTGAACGAACAAGAGAAAAACTAAACTAGTTTCTACTACTTCCAAAATGAACCTAAAAAATGCTCGAAAATCATGTTTTACTTGTAGTAAATCTGGTCATGTCAATTATAGATGTCCGATTGAGAAATTTATTGGTATCAAGTTTGTTTAGGTAAGAAAGTTATCTGCTACTAGCCATAAAGGACCTCACTTAGTTTGGAGACAAAAAATAGAGTGATTTCTTACAAGTACATGCCAAGGAATATTTCTTGAAATAGAAGTGGTATTTGGATAATGAATGCTCTAGGCAGATGATAAGGGATGTGTCCATGTTTCTTAAGCTTAACAATTATTCTACAAGAAGTGTTCACTGTGCAGACAACATAAAAGGATGCATAATAGGCAAAGGTACTATTGGTAAACAGACTAGTACTTCCTTTGATAATGTTTGGCTTGTTGATGGCCTTAAGCATAACTTGCTTAGTATTAGTCAACTATGTGATAAAGGTTATGAGGTTAAATTCCATCTTTTTCACTGTGTTATCAAACAAAATGAAAAACTAGTTTTTATCACTATTAGGGATGGAAATGTTTATTGTACAACCCTTAATAATTTAACTTGTCAAAATGTAGAGTGTTTAGTTGTTATAGATGGAGAATGCTAGAAATGGCAGAGAAGAATAGACCACGTAAACATGGAACTTATATCTCATTTCACAAAGAAAGATCTTGTCAAATGGGTACCCAAGTTAAACTTTTCCAAGGATAGAATATATGACTATGCCTAAAAGGGAAACAATTTTGAACATTTTTCAAACTAGATAATGAGGTCACAACTTCCAAGTCACTAGAACATTTGCACATTGACCTATTTGGACTTATGAAAACCACTTCCTTACTCATAAAAATAATTCTTTAAATGCTTTCATTCCACTAACCAAAAGGCTTCAAAGTGAAAAGTGTTATTCCATTTAGAAAATTTGAAGTGACCATGGAATTGAGTTTGATGAAATAAACTTTACTTTATTTTTTAAGAACATGGTTATATTCATAATTTCTGTATTCCTAAGACTCCCTAACAAAATAGGGTAGTTGAAAGAAAAAAATAGATTGTGCAAGAAGCAGTTAGAATCATTCTTCATGAATGTGATCTTCTAAAATCCTTTTGGGTTAAGTCATAAACATAGCTTGCTATGTGTTAAATTGTGTCTTATTACTACCTCTTTTCAGAAAAACTCCATATGAATTGTGGCATGGTAAAGTTCCAAATATTTTCTATTTCTATGTCTTTGGCTGCAAATGTTTTATTCTAAATGATGGAGATTATTTGACAAAGTTTGATTGCAAAGTTGATCAGGCTATTTTTATTTGTTACTCAATGCATAGTAAAGCTTATCTATTTTTAACAAAAGGAAAAGAACAATTCAAGAATCCACGCATGTTATGTCTAATGAAATTAATCCATCTTATGCCAAGGAAACCTTGAGCAAATAAGTTGTAGGATTTGAAGAAATGGTTAAGATTTTGGACCTTGAGCTATCAATATCAAATCAAGAGGAATAGGAATCATTTGAGGAAACAAACCCTAATGATGAACCTAATTCCAATGAGTTAGTAGAAAGGGTTGAACAAATAACCAGAAAGTTTAAACATACTTCTAGTCACCCTATTGAGAAAATTATTAGAGATCCAAGAGCTGGAATAACAACCAATTCCAAAGCTAGACAAGTTTCACTAGATAAATACAACTATGCTTTTATTCAATGATTGAACTTAAAGACGTTAAAGAGGCACTAAAAGATCTATTTTGGGTTGATGCAATGAAGGAAGAACTAGCTTAGTTTGGAAAGAATAAAATTTGGAATCCAGTAGAATGACCATTAGACCATCTAATCATTGGTACCAAGTGGATATTTAGAAATAAGCTGAATAAAATTGGTAGAGTTATTAGGAACAAAGCCAGATTGGTAGCAAAAGGATATAGTCAGCAAAATGGCATTGACTATGATGAATCATTTACTCCAGTTGCAAGGTTAGAATCTATTAGAATGCTTATTGCCTTTGCATCTCATAAAAGGTTTTTTTCTCTATTAAATGGAGGTAATAAGTGCTTTATTGAACAGATTCATAAAATAAGAAGTTTATGTTGAACAACAGCGAGGATTCAAAAATAAAATTTTTTTCTCATCATGTTTTTAAACTAACAAAGGCTTTATATGAATTAAAACAAGCTCCAAGTGCTTGGTATGATCGTTTGAGCAACTTTCTCATAAACAACAGTTCTTTTATTTGGAATCTTAGACACCACACTATTCATTAAGTACTAAGAAAATGGTTCTCTCATTATCTAAATATATGTTGATGACATTATCTTTGGCGTTACTAATAATCTATTTTGTCAAAAGTTTGAAAAGAAAATGAAACAGGAATTTGAAATGAGCTTAATGGGAGAGCTCCATTTCTTCTTAGGACTTCAAGTGAAGCAAGCTCAGAAAGGGACATTCATTTCACAAGAAAAGTACACAAAAGTGCTTCTATAGAAGTTTGGAATGAGTGAATGTAACCCTGCAACCACTCCCATGAGTACAAATACCAGACTAGAACTTGATGAAGATGATAAGAATGTAGACGAGAAGGTCTACGAGGTATGATTAATAGTTTACTTTATTTAACTGCTAGCCATCTAGATATTATGTTTTCAACATGCTTGTGTGCTAGATTCTAGTCTAATCCTAGGGAATCCCATTTAAATGTTATGAAAAGAATATTAAGATATCTTAAGGGAACATCTAGTTATGGCTATGGTATCCACACTATAAATTCTTTAATTTCATAAGCTATTCTGATGCGGATTATGCTGATGGCAAGATAGGTAGGAAAAGTACCAGTCATGGCTGCCAACTGCTGGAAAATTGCCTGGTTTTATGGTGTAGTAAAATGCAAAGAGTGTAGTTGCATCATCCATGACCAAGGGAGAATACATGGCTTTAGGAAATTATTTTACCCAAGTATTATGGATGAAATGTATATTACATGATTTTGGTATTAATGTGCATTAATGTGCCTTGTGTGCCCATTCTATGTGATAGTTTTAGTACTACTAGCATTTCTAAAAATTCAGTTCTGCACTCGTGCACAAAACATATTAAGATCAAACATCATTTATTACGTGATCATTTGAACAAAGGTGATATATTAATTGATTTTGTTTCCATTGAGAATCAACTTGTACATATTTTTACTAAAGCTTTGGAAAAAAAGAAATTTTCATACATAAGAGAAAAATTGGGAATAAGTTCATAATTTGATTTTGACGAGATTTGCTAACTTGTTTAAACTTGGTAGTTATTCTTTCCTGTAAACCACATACTGATCATATCTTATTACCAAATTTATGTGACAAAATTTTTCAGCAATTATGATTAAAAACCAATTTAGTTTCCAAAATTGCTTCTTTTAAGATTTTTTCTTATTTCTACAAGTGATTTAAATCTCATTTATGTGTACAAAAAACTCTTGCTCTCATCTTCATCTTCTTCGCGAAAGAGTTTACTGCAAACTTTTTTCTTCAATCTACAATCTTCTAAAATGCCGAAAAGAGGTAACACCCAACAACTGGACCTTCAACCTCAAAGAAAAAGAAAGTTCCCACATCTTGCTCTAAACCAACTCCTCTCAAAGTATCAAAAGCACCTCTTTTGCTCAAATGGTATAACAACTCCAGCTCTGATGATGAGAAATCATCCTCTTCTGATAAACCCAAGTTCATAAGGTCTAAAGAACCTAGCAATAAGGACACCCCCTTAGGTTTTCCTAAAAAACCAAGTAGTTCAAATAAGGAAATATTAAGCCTTAGGTTATTAGCTTTAGTTAATTCTAAAGAAATTTCTAACTAGGATTTTGATAAGATTTCTTCTTTTCTCAAATTCCATTCTACTATGGTTGAAAAGTGTTTTCATCAAAAAGGTTTTGGGAGAAACCTAGAAAGGGGGAAAGCAATAGATTTTAATTCATTATCTAAATCTCCTATAATCAATTTTGTCTGCAAAACAAAATGAGATAATTTTATGAAGTTGGACGAAAGTTCTTATTCCTATATGGTGAATTTATTCTATTCAAATTTCACTTTCATTAAGTCTAAAAATGATATTTCTATTGAATCCTATGTTTTTCGAAAAAGAATTATGCTATCTTTCTCAAAAGTGAATTTTATTTTTGATCCCCCTAATGACCAACCTAAGTTCTTTAACTTTGTAGATTTGTCTGAAGCTGATATTTCTTATGAGGAAATCACAAAACTATTTTGGGGTGATAACCAATTTTCTTTATTTAGTGGTTATGAACAAACTAAAAATTGAACACATCTTTCTCCACAAAATGCTTAGTTGTACTGTATTTTCATCTCTAGTATCAAGTGGTGGTCATTCCACTGATCTTAACTCCATGAGCTTGTATATGATGGCTAAAGCTGTTAAGCAAGAACCAGTTAACATTGGCTTCATAATCCTGAAACATATGGCTTACTCATTCTCCCTACAAGCCAAAAATCTTTTTTACTCTATGATTCTCACCTACAGTTTTAAACATGAGGGTATTTTCTTGCCAGAAGCTTGGGTTGAAGGGAAGCATGACCACAAAGTCTTAGACTTTGCTAGCTTTATGAAAATGAGGATTTAGGACACTGAGAGTCATGGTTGATTTAAAGGAGTTGATAGGACTTTTAGTAGCATTAAGCTTTATCCCTACAAATGTAAACTTCTAGTTTTGATTAGCTTTGAGTTTGAAGAATCTAGCCTTCGTTGATCTACTCAGATTAAAACAACATGAAAGGCTCCTGAGAAAGTCAATAAAGTTGATATAGGTATTAAGGCTAAGATAGATGACCTTAGCAAAACTATGGAAAACCTTGTAGGTCGTCTGGAAACATTTGTTTACTCACCAGACTACAAGTTGGAACATTTACTTCACAAGTCCAATCGCACTCGTGCTAGTGTGATTCAACTAAAAGAGAAAGTTAGGGCATTTTGAATGCCTCCTAGTCTACTTTTAGATGATAAAGGAAGAGGAATGTGAAATTTGACCTTGTTTTGGCTTTCTACTGTTTGATGCTACTAGAACTTTAATGGAACTAAAAACTTTTTACTCTTTTGGATTTGTAATAATTTATTATTCTGACTATTTTTCGCTTTCAGTTTAGGCCTATAATAACTTATCATGGATAACTATTCTATTTAAATGCTTGGGCATGTCTAATGCTTTAGTGTGATATATTTGCATGTATCTATTGCTTGCTTGGTATTTTCTTGAATATATGAATAAGAAAAGCATCAATCACTCAAAATAGAGGGATCATAAACTAGCAAAATTGTGCACATATATAGGGAGAGTATAAGTGATATCTTTCCACTTTACTCAAATTTTTTCATCATTAAAATGGGGAGATTGTTAACCTTTTTATGATTTATATTGTTTTTATCATGACAAAATTATTCCTTAGATTATGCACTAAATAGCATGCATGTTGTCTTCTAGAATCTATTTACATATTAACTACTAGAATTCACTTTCCATAAATAAAATATCTCCTGCAAATTATAGTTTGATTTGCATCTTTGTAACTTAGGAAAGAAATCACATCAAGCTGCAATTATTAAATCATCCACTATTTAAGGTATAAATGCATGATTACCAAAGTTAACTTGTTTGCTTATTAATTTTCAATGGATTCTTGCCCTAATGAGAACTTACAGCTATTGGATACAAGTATATAAAAGTGAAATTATGCAGCAATTGTGAGTAAATTAATAAGTCGGGAGAGATTTTTGTTATGTGTATTGAGAAGCTGTGTGATACTCTCTTACATGTTCTTGTGCTTAATTGTTTCTTATTTTTTCACTACATGTGTTTTCGAGGGACCATGTGATGAAAGAAGTCAAGTGAAACTAGCTTTCAATGGATCTTGTAGAGATAAAGAAAAGGCGGTTTGTATCTTGAAGGATCTAGTGGTGAAGAGGGACGGGAGTTGTACCTACTCTCGAGGGACCCTGTGAAAAGAACAAATTGATGCTTGATTGCTCTAAGGACCTCTAGCTAGAGAAACTAGTAAGGTGGTGATGCCTAGAACTTTCTGCAGTGTTCTTGGTTTCAGTCTGGAATAGGAGACTAGAGCTTGCCACTTGGAGTAGCAACAATCTATACATCGGTCCATAAAGGTTGTACAAGTGAATCCAGGAGAAGCTGCCTCAGATCCAATCACAAGTAGATGGCTTCACAACACTTTTGAACTTACCTTATCCCATCTGGGATTCTGGTGTAGCTCTTTGCAAAAAACTGGTTTCTCACCCTACTAGGAAGTTTCTATTCCTTAATCTTTTTTTACTGTCAAATTACTGTTATTATCTGTAAAATATTTTTATACATTTATTAATTTGACATGTTTAAAATTCTAAATGAAAGCTTAGGTAGAAGACATAGGCTTGCTGAACCTCTATAAATTCTAGTGTCCTATTATTTCTGCTTCACTCATTTTATTTACACTGGTCTGACTGATATCTTAACCAGTATTTGCAAATTTCAATCAGTAACTAAAATTGTTTTTCTGCCAAAAACTTAAACAATTTTTGAAAGGCAAAAAAGTTTATTGAGTGATAATATTCCACTACATTAAAATCTCTTAAGCTTAATTCACCCCCACTCTTAGTCATATACTCACTCACAGGATCACAATCATTCAAGATAAAACATTCGGATATAAACATTTTGAAATATGAAAAATTTGAAATTGTATCTCTCCATAATTCAAAAGGGGTTTTATTAAGGATAGGTCTAAGGAGAAATCTATTAGACACAAAGCATGCAGTATTCATGGCATCTCCCCAGAATAACTTAAGCAAATTGTACTTACTAATCATAGTTCTAGCTATTTTAATATGAAGTCAACTGTAGCACATGGATCGAATAAATAAAGCACAAAATTGCTAAATTAAACTTGGCTATACTCAAAACCAAAGATCTAATCATGCTTCTAATTTAGATTTGGATAAAGTATTACCTTGATTGCTCAAAAATCCATGGAAGAAGAGAAGAATAGCTTGAACACTTCAAAACTGTCTTTCTCTAGTATAGCGGCAATTCAACAATTATTCCCAACCAAAACACCTCAGAATTTTCTGAAATTTGGAAACAATCTCACCAAAATCTTGACAAAGATCCAATAAAAAATTCAGCCAAAAATGAGATTAGCAAGGCCTGGAAAATTACCTCCAAAGTTATTGCCCATGTAGTGGATCTCCAAAAGTAAAGCTATCCAAGTGTCTAGCTTCTAATGTGATAATCCACACACCATAGGCAAATCCTAATCTATCCTTAGTCAGCTAGAAAACCAAGGAGAGAAGAAAATAATGAAAGATAAAATTTAGAAGGGAGAGGCGAAGAAAGTGTGAAACTTCAACTTATGACTAAATTACATAATTTAGGAGGGAAATAGAGAATCTAACAATTAGATTATGCAAGCTTGCAACAAGTGGCCAACCGTGCTCTCTATTTATAGAGAGAGAGAAAGTGTGATTCTAATTGGCACCACACCTCCCATCAGGTGCAACCTAAGCAAGCAAGTTGCATGTGAAATGTGAATTTCACTTGCAATTGAATTTTATTTGGAATCTTCATTTTATCTCATGAAATGTCATCCAAATAAGTTCTAAAAGCACTTCAAATGAGTTACCCTCCAAAATTGATTCTTCACATTAATTAAATTAACCCCTTAATTTAATTAATTGGTGTTGACTTATTTTTTTAAGTTAATTAGCTTAACTCTTTAACCTAGAAGGTGTCAACTTAATTCTTTAAGTTAACTTGACTAATTGATAGTCATGTGGCACCAATTAAATTAACTCTTTAATTTAATTGGTCTAATTTAACTTCTTAAATTATTTAGATCAATTTAACATTTAAATCGATTAAGTCAAATTGACTAAAAATTAGCCAACTATTTTTCTCCATAAAATCGGTCATATAGGATTTTATATTCGTTTGTGTGTGCCTCATTAGGTTCTACCATTCATTGGACATAGACTCACAACTCCTGTGATACTTAGATTATTGAAATATTTACATTAGTTTAAACTCTTTTGAACTAATAACTCAATTCAATTAATCTCCATTAATTGAAGAGTACTCAATCTTCGTGGTTAATGTCTAACCTCAAGCCCATAGAGCCTAACTAATTGGCCTAGGCCTGTCAATGGGTAGGGTTTCACCGTACCCCTGCCCACACCTTAAAATACCCATATGATGGTATCCTATATTTTACCCTACCCTAAAATACCCATCCAATGAGACTCTACACCCTACCCTACCCTAAATAACTCAATACCCATTGAGTCTAGCTTCTTGAATATAATTTTTTAATGTTTTGAATTTTTTTTTGTATTAACAAATTCTTCTAATATACAATAACAAAAAAATATTATTGAAATTTAATTAGGATAGATTTAATTAATTATATATTTTTAATTGTATTATACTAAATTAATAAAATAAAAAAAATACTATTTTTCCTTTTAAAATCTGAATTAGTGAGTAAGATATCAAATATTAGTCTACTTTCTTTTATTGCTGGTTTGATCATATACTAATTATGCACTATTTTTTAAAAGAAAATTATTTCTTTTTTAAAAGTATTTATAATTTTAATTTGATCCAATAGTTTCTTTATGTAGATAAAAGCTATTATAAGTGTCAAATAGCTCTACTTTCTTTCATAATTTTTTTTTCACATTTTTCTCTCTAATTATATTTTTTTTATCTCTTTAATTTTTAATTTTTATATTTTTTCAAATAATTTTTCAATAAAAAAATTTAAAATATCACATTAAACTTTAAAGTATATGCCATACTTTATGATAGTGATATTAATCTTTCATTGTTATTTTCTTAGATGCCATGGTGGGCTCATATTTTATGAGCATATGTTATTGATTTTAAATGCAACAATTGACAAAAGAAAATTCAGATAAAAAACATATGCATGGTGTGAATAGAATAAAATGTTTTATATTAAAACGAGGATCTATAAATTATTGAAAAAAATGTATTATAGTATAGAAAAGATAACGTTTTTAATTATATTTATATGTATATTAAAAATTTATCATTAGTCTATTTTTAATTTGGCATATGAATTTTTAGGTTAATGGTTAAATTTGGATATTAGGATAATGGGTAATTATTGGGTATGAGTCTATGGGTAACGCATGGGTATAGACCCTACCCATACTCATTGCATTCGTTTTAATGGATATGGGTAGGGCGTGGGTATTGAAAGTTTTTTTGGGCATGGGTAGGGTAAAACCCACCCATTGACGAGCCTAAATTAGCCAAAATAAATATGCTCTTTGAGAACAATTCTAGCTTTAAGCTTGCCATGTGAGTATAGTTCTTTTGTCTTCTATCTTCTAAAAGAGGCCTAGGGAAAGATGTTTGTCAGCTCTTTAATAGCCTTGATAACTATGTTTCTATTCTCAATATTTGGCTCCGGTTTATGACTTCATCTTTGAAAAACTCCTTTTTCAAATTATAATACTACCTTACGTAAGGACTCCTTAGAATCAATTATTATAGAATATATAGGAGATGCACTCACCCTTCGTGATGACAAGGAGATGGATCCCACCTTAAATCTCACAAACCTTCATGCCTTAGTAGCTCACACCCAATCTCAACTTGAATGACTCGCTAAGCAATCAAGGTAGAGTCAAATTATGAGGACATAAACACAAGGTTACCATGGATCCTTAGGTCAAAGGACTAATTATATGTACTAGCATAAGTTGGTGAACGTGTCATTACTGAATTGCCACTATAACTATCTAGTGGATTCTCCAACCAGGCTTTCAGTGAACTTGTTCTCTAATAAGCACCAAATAACAGGCACCCATATCTGACATAGATTGCTCATGAAATGAATTAGATTTATACATCGTTAGTGCAAGTTTATCTGAATCTTAGGTGTCTTATCATATAAGATTCTACGACTTAGAATATTTTAAGTTCACGACTGTGTAAGACTTATTTAATGATCACCACCTAATGAATGACCAAGTCCCATAGTTTTATGTGATCTAGGGGCTTCAACCAAATGCTAGTGAAGTGAAATAAGCATAAGATGAAGATGACTATTGTATATGAATATCATTCAATCAAGATTATCTCATAAGTGAAATAGTTTACACACCAATTCAATTTACTATAGGGCACTATTCCAACATAATTAACACACTATTCTCTATTTCAACAATACTATTTTGTTGTATGGCTCTAAGTGTAAATAAATTACGAATATATTCCAATTAATCACAAAGAGATACAAAGTTATGCTTATCGAATTTAGTACCATGATCACTTCTAAGTTCACGTATAAAATAAACTTTTCATTTTATAACTTCTTAGTGAGAATATGAAAGCATCTATGCATCATTCTTATTTGCAAGAAATATTATCCAAGTATATCTACAATAATCATGAATAATAATAAAAACATACTTTTCACCTTTGAGTGTGCGTGTCTTCAAGCTCTGAATGGAGACTTTGCCTGTTTTCCTTTTTAACATGCATCACATAGTTTATCCTTCAAGAATTTGATCTTAGAAACTCCTTTGACAAGATGTTTCTTTGAAATAATAGAGATCAGTTCCATGTTAACATGTCTAAGTCTTCTGTGCCATATCTAGCTTGAATCTTCTACTACTACTAGGCATTTTACATTTTAATTCTAAAGACCACCATAGTAGACACAGAACACATTTCATTCTCTTATTGTAGTAAAGATAAGTTTCTTATCATTTAGAAAAGTGCATTTTTGTGATTCCCAGTTAACTCGATAGCCAGTATCTAATAGTTGACTTGTACTAAATAAGTTACGCTTCAATCCTTCAACTAGCCATTCATCATTGATAGTTGTGAGAAGTCTTTATCAACTTTTCCAATTCCAACAATCTTTTATTTAGTGTTGTTAGCAAAAGTGAAATGTCCAAAGTTTGCTTATAGATTTTCAAGAACTTTATTAGATCACCTATCATATGGCTAGAGGTACCATTGTATAGGAACCATTTTTTTGGTTTTACAATATCTTGGAAAATTTTGGAACTGAAGAGTTTTTTTTGAGTTTTGGTACCCAGGTGCTCTTTGGCTCTTTGAAAGTTAGTTAATGTAGATTTCTAAATCTATCCATAATTGGCATTTGACTTCTTGATAGAGCATGACTTGTTCATGTGACCAATCTTTCTAAAATAAAAACACATGATAGATGTTTTCTTTAATTTCTTTAAGCTTTTATAACTAATTCCGACTTTGCCCAAAGAAGCATTTTGCATACCAAGTAATTTATTCAAGTTATCTCTTCTGATAATAAACTTTTAAAGATTCTTCTCTAATTCACAAACTTGATTTTTCAAGAAACGATTTTCTAGCTCAAGAACTTTATAGTAACAATCAATAATTTTGACTTTCCAAGAACATTTTTCCTTTAGAAGCATACCAATCTTAGCATCACCAGTAGCTAGAGAAATCATTAAGTCATTAATTTGTTCCTTTAGAGAAACAATTTCTATTTTAATGACTTCTATCTCAATTTCAGAAGCATCAAGAGAAAGCATTAACTCATCTGTTCTTTTCTCAAAAGCTTTGTTTTTAGCAAAGAGATTTTCAATGTTTTCCTTCAAAATATTATTTTCCATAGCAAGTTGTTCTATGTCATTTTTACATTCTTCAATAGTAGTATGAAATTCATCTTCAAAATCATCATCATAAGTACTATCGTACTCAGAGTTAGATTTAAAGTGTACCTCAATATGAGCCATAAAGTAAAGGTTCACAAATTCATCGTTTGGTCTTTCCTTATCTAATTCTATTTCATCATCATCTAATGTAGGTGCCATAGCTTTATGTTGCTTCTTCTTCTTGGAAAAAAATATCAAGCAAATGTATTCAAAGGTTGTGGTAACCATAACAAACAACTTGATTTGAGTTTTGGTTGATTCCTTCCCTTTTTTTGAGCTTGCATCGTTTCTCCTCTATGGAAAGCTTTCTTTTTTCTATTGAGAAACTTTAATCTCCTCATGATGAATGCAATTTCTTCCTTATTTTTGTTATTATTATCAGTCTTACTTTCTTCAAATTACTCCTCATTTTTGCTATTGAATGCAACATTATTTTCTCTTGAAATTTTAGCAAGTTACTTCTTAGCTAGTATCATCATTGCATGTGATGTCAATGAACTAATGAGTATAACAATACTTAGTTTGGTGAGATCTTTTGCTTCTTTGATTACTATAACTTTAGGAGTCTATTCCCTAGGCGAAGACCTAAAGATTTTCCCTACTTTATCTTCTTTAGAAAACACTTTTGAAAGTACATTAAGAGGATAGATGATTCCCACAAATGTTGAATACATTGCTTGATATTTTCCTCAAACTTTATTATAGACATTTATATTGATGTACCAGAATAGTGATTCTTATGGCCTGAATATGATTCATTCCTTCACGAGTAAGATGTAGTAATCTTACATTTCTTTAGTATTTTCACATGAGCTTACTTTTTTATGTTCTTTTTTTGTGAGAGAAGATGCAATGATATTCTTAGCTTTGGCCTTGAGAGAAATCTATCTCTTATCTTCTACATTATACCTCAACCATTTCTTACTCCAAACCCCATTTTCATCTTTTGTGGTTGGAATGAATGGTCCTTTAGTAATGATTGTCCACAAATTGAAGTCTTGAGCTATGACATATTTCTACATCTTTTTTTCCAATTAGGATAATCTTCTCTATTAAAGAATAGTAGCCTATTGTGAGATAATCCTTCTGCATGAAGTTTGTGGTGGCCATAGTTGATCTTACACTCAAGTTGTTAAGCCTTCAAACATAGTGAACCTACTCTGATACCAATTATGGTGCATAGTTGAGCATAGAGGAGGATGAATTATGATATTTCAACTTTTCGTGCACAATGAAATAACTTCAAGAATGATAGCTTCCTGATCATGTTGATTCAATACTTATAATACTTTAAACAAATTATTAATTAGTAGTAGTGCAGTAAATAATGTATGGCTTAGCTATCAATGAGTAAGCGATGAGCATCAGCAAAGAATAAGGCAAGTAAAAACATTAGGAATTTAGAGAGCTTTGGATCAAATGATCCTATTGCTTTATCTAAGCTTTCCAACTTAGAATTTTAGGAAAAGTTCACTATATTGATCTCTTACAAGATGAAATCCAATTTGTTACAAATTTTTTTAAGGGATAATCTTAACCTAAATTTTTAATGGGGCTAATTCTAGCCCAGATTTTTATGAGCACAACCCTAACCTACTCTTTTGCAGTACAAGAGAACCAAACCTTGACTTTTATAGGCTAAGTCAGAAACCTTAGGTCTTTAAGGTACGAAAGAACCTAACCTTGACTTTTGCAGATGCAGTCAACACACCTTTTATGCGGCTAAGTGTGAAGATGTAATAAGTGCTTCACTAGGAAACAAATTCCTTTGACACTCTAATAATATTTTACGGGATAAAGTTTAAACCCAACTTTTATGGTTAAAGTCTAATGTTTAATCAGTACATCCTAAGGAAAATGAATCCATTTATCACCGAGACTTTATGGATAAGTTTTAATAGGAGAATAGTGCGCCTTAAGGAAATGAGTACCTTTGTCACTATAACTTTACGGATATGTCTTAACCTTATAAGATTAGTACATTAAGTACAAAGGTTAAACTTATACAAACATTTTACAAATTAGCTTTCAATTTAAGAAAAGAGGAACATGGGTTTTTAGCTCATAGACTTAAAGATTTTTGAAATAGTTTGTGTAACACCCCTAAAATTTTAATTAGTAAAAATTTATAAATCATAATTTTAATTTGTTTCTTTTTTAAAATAAGGGATAAAATGTGAATAATAAAGAACTTAATTGTAAGAAATTTGAAAGTTTTGGCGGTAAATTTATAAATAATTTGGGCTAACTTGGTCAATATAGGGCACTAATTAGTTGAGGGATTTAATCTAAAATAGAGAAAGAATCTTGGGGCCTATCTATAAATCCAAAACATTTTAATTTAAATATCAAAACACCCCCTTATTTCTCTTAGAGCTTGTTCTTCTACATTTTGACCATTTTCTAAAAACATTTTTGGGGGAATAGATTTTTGGGAGAAAATTTAAAGAATGTGCCATGTGTTTCATTTTGTTTTGAGGAAATATAAAAAATAATTTGAGAATGAGTTGTTTGTTTCTTTATGATTTGGAGAGAAACAAACTTTACTATAGATGTCAAATCAATTACGTTTTGTTGGGTTTGTAGGGTAAAAGTGATTTTTTTTTATGTATTATAATTATATATATTTTAGTTGGATGATGTGTGTGTGTATATATTTGTAATGATCAAAATATGAGTGTAATTATTTTAATTGATCATTTTTTTTGAAATTTATATTTTATTAAATTTAACATTAGTCAATGATGTACTATTTGGAATAAAATTTATATTAATAAATATTCATTATTCATAAAATCATAATTGTATCTTAATTATAAAAAAATCAGCTTATATCATAATTATATCATAATTGTTAATATCAACTTATAAAAAAATTAATTACCATAAATTAATTATAAGCTAATTATTGTTTAACTATTTATTACATATGATTTATGTATAAATAAAACTTAGTTGTTTATTCAAATAAATAACTTTCTAATAATTCACATATATAAGACTTAATAATGATTCATCAAATTAAAAAAAATAAATAGGATTATATTATATAAAATTACATCATCTTAAATTATTTATTAAATACATAAAAATAAAATTTAATTATACGTCAAATATGAAACATAATTAGTATATAAATAACAAATTATTTAAATTTAATAAGTTATTAATTGCTTTAACTCATTATTTAGTAAATAAATTACTTAGTAATAATACGATAATTTTACTTAAATTTAATTAATTCTCTCAATAATTACTTTAAGCATATCAATATTAATTTATTAAAGTCAATAGATTATCACATAAGTATCACCTTATAATCAATTTTTTTATTATAATTTTAAGTAAATGTGAAGATTAATAATTGATGAAGAATATTTTTTGAAGAAGATTAGTTTATTTATTATATCAAATTAAAACATCTTAAGTTATTTAGTCAATGAATAAATATAATATTTAATTAGTACATTAAATATTAAATATGACTAATAATTATTTAATTAATAAGTATAATTAATTAATTTAATACATTATTTAATAAATAAATTATTTAGTAATAACATAAATAATTTTTAAATAAATTTAATTCATTTTTTTGAAAATTAATTTAATTAAATTTGTAAAGATGAGTTTTAGATTTTTTTAACTATTAAAATTTAATATTTTTATATATTTATATAAGTATGTAGTTTGTATGTGTATATATATATATATATTTATGAATGAGTGAAGTGAGAAAATGATAAATAAATGATTGATGTGAAAAGTAGAGTGAGAAAATGATGATGTAGGTATAATTTTTAGGACATAGGGTTTTTTAGGTGAATTGGGAGTAGTTGTTTGGGTATCAAATTTGAGTTTTTTGGGAAAAAAATTAGAGAATATGCATTTATTTTGAAATTTTTTTGGGGTTTGAAATTTTTTTTTAGGAAAATGTAAAAGAACATAGCCTTAATTTCTGCATGTGAACCCTTCCATTCCTCTCCAGCGACTTCCTCTATAATGTTGGCAAAGCTTGAAGATAGCCATGCCATTTCACTCGTCTCAGCATAAGGATCACATTGGCACCAACTTTTCACAAGAACAACCGGCAAAATGGCCAAAATTTGAATAAGAAAAGTAGGTAACAATAGAGGTGGTAAACATGGAGTTACCAATGGTGGAAACTTGAGTTTGTGTGGTGGGTTGTGATGGGCTTAACTTAAGGAACAGCCTTGTGTCTTCAATTTTATGAACAGACCACCAGTTGTGGTGAATTGGACACAGCAGCATTGGGCAACTTAGCTAGGTTTTTCAACCAATTGAGTAGTAAATTGATGGCAAAACTTGAAATTAACTTGGGCATTTGACTATATGCATCAAGACACATTGATTGGTGGTGGTGTCCCACAACTCCAGTAGTGGTAGACGGTGGCTACTCCAGCAGTTTCGAGATAGAATCTTCGTGTTGTTGCGGTGATCGTGTGCATGGTGTTGTTTTGTGGTGATTAGGCTCCAAAGATAAGTTCTTTGGTAAAATTCATTTGTAATTGGGATTGCCACTAATTGATTTATGCTATTTTTATTACCTACATAGTTGTATCTAGTGTTAAGTGGGCCTAGTTATATTAAAATAAGCTTAACCATGGTTAATTAAGCCAAATGATGCAATTAAAGCCCTAATTTTTTATGATGTTGCAAAAATTGAGTATTAATAGAAATTTAAGAAAAATCTTGCTTTTTGATTAAACTACTGGCTATGGATTTAGGCTATTAATTTGGAAAATAGTGACATAAAGATTAATTAGTTACTCTGAACAAATATACCCATCATTAATATTATAACAACATAGCATGATTAGTATATCATCTTTATGATATTTTTGGAACTGAGCCCTTAAATATATTACTAATTGGAAAACACCTGATATTAGAGCATAAATAGGCTAATTATTGTTTAAAGAATTCGATATAAGTATTTTGACATTAAGGACGTTCTATTGGAATAGTTGATGATGGGCCAAGATTTACTGGGCAGTAAGATAAGGAAAGTATTTCCTGTAGGAATTAAGGTAAGGGTATAGCTTGTATTCTTTTGGGAAGTTAATGATCTTCACTGTTTAACTCTTTTGTGTTCATTATTTGAATTTAACTGTACACGTTGTTGTGCCCAGAACTCCTATTATGCTATTAGTTTCTTGTCCCATATACCCTACAACCTTATTAACTTTCCCTATATATGTTGATATTTTAGACTTGCTAGCCAACTTCCTTTCATATTACTGTTAAATCATTCTATATGTTATTTGTACAGCTTTGCTAGCCAATGTCCTATGGATTGTACCATTTGTTTAGTATGATGTACACGCTTTTGATCAATTATTTTAGATTTAAATTTCTATCTGTTGGCATTATGCTTGCTGTAGTCACTTACTATGACTATGAAATTTAGCAAATAGATGTAAAGACTATCTTTCTCAATGGAAACTCGGATGAGGAAATATATATGGAGCAACCATAAGGTTTTACATCTAAAGAGAGTAAGCTAAAGGTTTGCAAACTCTAAAGGTTCATTAATGGACTCAAGTAAGCATTCCAAAGTTTGAAGATATGTTTTGATAAGATAGTTAAATCATTTGGCCTTATCAGTTTATTTTGCTTTATGTCATGACATCTTTCTCATTAAGAATGAGAAAGATATGTTAGATTATATTAAAGCATGGTTATCTTCACAATTCTTCATAAAGAATTTGAGAGAAGCAGCCTTTATATTGGAAATACAAATCTATAGAGATAGATCAAAGAGGATGTTGGGGCTCTCTCAATCAACATACATTGACAGGATACTAAAGATGTTTAGTTTAGAGAAATCCAAGAGTGGATACCTCCCAATAGGACATGGCATTCATCTCTCCAAGTCTATGACCCCCAAGACCAAGAAAGAGAGAAAGAGGATGCCCCACATATCTTATGCATCTACTATTAGAAGCATAATGTATGCTATTTAATGTACAAGACCAAATATAGCTCATGCTTTAAGTGTTATAAGTCGCTACCAATCCAATCCCAATAAGAGTCACTAGAAAGCTATGAAAACAATTCTTAAATACTTAAGAAGAACTGAGGATTTGTTTCTTGTATACGGCGATGGAGTTTGAAACTTAAGGGGTTTTTAAATTCTAGTTTCCAATCCATTGAAGATGACCTCAAATCTATTTTTGCATTTATATTATGTCTCAATGGCGGCGTGGTGAGTTAGAAGAGTTTCAAATAAGATACCACAATCGATTCTATTATTGAGACAAAATACATTGCAGTATCAGACACCACAAAGAAAGGTGCTTGGATGAAAAATTTTATCCAAGAGTTAGATATAATGTGTAGCATGCAAATGCTAGTAGTTGTCTATTGAAATAACAAAAGAGCTATTACATAAGCAATGAATCCAAGATCTCATCAGTTATCCAAACATAAATAAATATATTATCATTTGATCTATGAGACCATAGATAGAGGAAACATTTAAGTGGATATAGTCACCTCAAAAATGAATATAGCAAATCCACTATCAAAACCCTTAAAAGTAAAAAGCTCTTTAACATATATCAAGAAAATGGGCTTTTTTGGTTTGTGCTTAGGTATGAGCTACTTAGATATAGAGATTTGTGAGATTCAAGATAAGATCTATCTCTTTGTTGCTGTGAAAAATGAGTGCATCCCCAATATATTCTATAATGATCGATTCTAAAAAACTCCTTGCACAAGTTAGTATGACAATTTGGAAAAAGAGTTTTCCACATATGAGGTCATAAAATGGAATTGAACATTGGTAATGGAAACATAATTATTGAGATTACTAAGGAGCCAATAAATATCTTGCCCTAACCTCTTTCAAGAGATATGAGACAGAAGAATTGGTTTTTCATGACAAGCATAGAGCTAGAGTGGTTCTGCAAGAGCATATTCATTTCGGCCCATTAGTTGGGCTTTGATGGGCTTGAAGTTGGACATAAACCATGGAAATTTGTACTCTTCAATTAATGGAGATTAATTGAATTGACTTATTAGTTTAAAGGATTTAAACTAATGTGAGTTTTTTGATATTTTAATTGTCACAAGACATGTAAGCACATGTCCAATAAATGGTGGAACCTAATGGGTCGCACATAAAAGCCAATAGGAAGCCTTATTTGATTAAGGGAATTTTCTAAGAGTTACAAATTCCACTTGACTGATTTTGTGGAGGAAAAATGGCTGGCTAATTTTTGTCATTTTTTCTTGATTAATTTAATTGCTAAATTGATTAAAATAATTTAAGAAGTTAAATTATACCAATTAAATTAAGGAATTAATTTAAGTGGTGCCATATGACTATCAATTGGTCAAGTTAACTTAAAGAGTTAAGTTGACACCTTCTAGCTTAAAGCGTTAAGTCAAGATCAATTAATTAAATTAAGAGGTTATTTAATTATTGTGATGAATTAATTTGGATGATATTTCATGAGATGAAATGAAGATTCCAAATGTAATTCAAATGCAAGTGAAATTCACATTTCACATGCAAGTTGCTTGCTTAGTTGACACCCCCAGCTAATAGAGGGTATGATGCCAACTTGCATCACATCTCCCTCTCTATAAATAGGAGAGAGGTGGCCAGCCAAGCTAGCTTGTATTTTCTAATTGTTAGATTCTCGTTCTCCCTCCAAAAAGTGTGTTCCACTCATGTGTTGAAGTTTCACACATTTTCCTCACCCTCCCCTCCTAAAATCAGCCTTCATTTTCTCTTCTCTCCTTGTTTTTTTTTACTGACTAAGAATTGATTAGGATTTGTATATGGTGAGTGAATCATCACATAACAGGCCAGACAATTAGGTAGCTTTGCTCTTCAAAGATCTACTGTAGGGGTGTGAGTTTGGAGCAATTTTTCTAGACCTTTCTAGATTCATTTTATGATGAAATTTTTTTGGAGCTTCCCTAATGTGTTGACGAGGTTTTGTCCAAATTTCAGCCCGATCGGAGGTGTTTTGCATAGGCAATTGCTACCAAGTTGCTGCTATGCTAGAGGAAGACGATTTTGAAGTGTTCAAGCCTTTGTTCCATTCTACATTAGATTTTTGAGCAATCAATGTATTTATCTTCTTCTAGATCTATTTTACAACATGATTGGATCCTTGGGAGATGTGTAGTTAAGTTTTGATTTAGTTTCACTTGCTTTATTTTATGGATCCTTGTGCTACACACTCCTTCAAGTGGTATCAGAGCTTATTTCATGCTTTAATTTGGATTTATGATTGATTGAATCATATGATGGATTGATTTAGATCTCTAAATACTTGATCTAGTTCATGGATTTGAGTGTTTGGTAGATTTTTCTTGTGGCTCCTTTGTTGATGAATTGAAATGATGCTAATATGTGTTTTAAGAGTTAATTTACGTGGTAGTATGTTTTGATTCATAGTTGCCAATGTTAAATATTGATTTAGTATTAGATGATGTTATACACTGATGTAGCATGTTAGATTTTAACTTAAGGTGTTTTGATCATTTTTGGATCCAACAGGATTGGAGATTTTTAGAGAATGGTATTTCTCACTTAAACTTAATTTTTGAAGCATATTTGAACACTTGAATTTCTATTTTTAAAAGGTGTTTTAGATCTAAAAATTTATCTATAATGTGTGATTTAATTTTTAGGAGGTGTCTTAAATTTTTTGGTGCACAAAATTTAGACAAAATAAGGCTTGACTTAGTCCCTAACCTGAAACAAGGCAAGTTGTCATGCTCGACCAAGCGTTGACCGAGGGTCGTGCGCAAAGGCTGGGGCAGTAGTGCCAAGTCATGGGTTTGGATGAGTTTTGAGCTTGTTTTTGTGTTATTTGGTGATCAAAATTAATCTAAATCATGCTACATAGATGCACAAGTGTTGTGCAAGTTCTCAAAATCATGTTTGACATTTTGATTGCTTTTAAAATTGTGTTAAAGTTAATCTTCAACTTGGCGCAAAAATAAGTTGCATAATAGTTATGCTTATTTTTGCTATATAATTAATTGTTTCTAAGATAAACATTTAATTGTTGGAATTAAATATCAATTCTTGATTTATTGTTCATTTAATTGTTGAATGGATGATGAATGAATGGGGATGATCATGAGCCTTTAATATTGAGTTTATTTGTTTCAAGTTATTGAAAAGGGTTGTATTAAATTGGGGCTTGCATGCCTCTTAATTTCTATCTTGTAAATTTTATGAGAATACAATCACTAGGAGTGAGGATTTCTTTTTTATGTAAATATTGCAAGGAGACAAGATGACCATTGGAGGGATGGAAGTCCATGATGTATGGTGATACATTTATGTAATAGTTAGATTTAATCAATCCTCTTAAAATCAACTAAGTGGTGTAGGTATAGCTCTAAATGCAACACTTAGTTAAGGCTCATGATCATCTCACCCTAGGAGCATGCTAGGTGCACTTACTTATTTATGCTTTTTATATCCTATTGATGTATGAGATACATGATTAAGATATAGAAAACCTAAATAAGAAGATAAAATTGATGAGTCTTTGCAAGCAAGAAAATCTCTCCATTTTGAGGAGCCTAAGTGTTTTCAATTATTAAGTTAAAATAGATATAAATTAAAAAAGCTTTTAATTAATCCATGCCTTCTACCGATAGTATGTGACATGATGATGCTACTATTTTTTGTGTGATGACATATGAGTCGTGGGTCACACTTAAAGTGGAAAGTTGTGATCATATCCTTAGTATATGATACATCTTTGATTTGATGGTCCTATGCATTAGCACACGAGGCGTGGGATGTCATGGAGCGGTCTCGAATTAAAGTTTGATTCATAGGTCTGACTTAACACCTAATAATGTAGATGGCACACGAGGAATGGGTCTACATGAAAAGTGAGGCAAAATATATCAAGGGTTGCATAGAAAAAGCAATTACCAAAAGTTGCTTACCTTTCGATTGTCTGTGGTTGACATACAAGTCGTAGGTCCACTTACAAGTCTTTAGAACCTTTATTCTTACAGAGAAATTAGATTTCCCAAATTATTCTAGGGGGTAGGGAATATAATAAAATAGTAGGAGAAAATATGCTTGAAAGTCCATAAACATGTTTTCAATATCAAATATTTAATAACATACTTATACTCTCTTTTTTGCTCTTGTAGATTTTTGAAATCTCAAAACAAATGGCTAAAAATCCACTCAATGCTAGTTTGGAAACTAGTAAACTAACTAGGCTTAACTTTTGAGATTGGCTTAGAAACCTTAATGTTATTCTAGATTCCAAAAAGAGGACTTATGTGCTTGATCAAAGTCCATCGGATACCATTGGTGATGATGCCACCAATAAGGCACATGAATCATTCATGAAGTTTATGGATGATGATCGACAAACAAGATGTCTCATGATGGCTTCTATGTCTAATGAGCTCCATGTATCATGAGCACATGAAAACCACTCATGAGATCTATTTACACCTACAAGAGAGTTGTATGGCTGACAAACTAGACATGAAAGGTTCTCATTATCTAAGGTGCTCTTTAGGACAAGAATGAACAAGGGCTCAAATGTCCACGACCATGGCCTAAAGATGATCAATCTCATCGAGAAGCTTGGTTAATTAGATGTTATCATAGACAATGAGCTTTATGTGGATTTGATTCTTCAATTATTGCCTAGCTTATTTGATGAATTTATTGTGAACTTTAACATGAGAATACAAGAAATAAAAATCAATGAATTGGTCAATATGTTGATAACCATTGAGGTGACTATGAAGAAAGACAAGCCTCTTATACTTGCTTCCCCCTCTATTTTTAAGGGCCCTATGTGTGCTAAAAAGGGAAGTAAAAAGAAAAAGAGTTCTTATTCTAAGGGGAAGCAACCTTTGAAAGGTTTGAAGGGAATCAAGAAATAGAAAAAGGCTAAATCCAATGCTACTTATTTCTATTGTGGCAAGAAAGGCTATTGGAAAAGAAATTGCAAGGAATACTTTGGCACCATTAGGAAGGGTATGTACTTTATTAAAGTGCACTTGATGGCAAATTCTTGCTCATGGGTATTTGATACTATATGTGGTTCTTACCTTTATAATTCATTATAGGGAATGGAAGAAGAATGAGTCTCAATAAAGGGGATATTATCCTCACCTTGGAAATGGAGCGAAGATTGAGGCCATGATTGAAAGCACAATCAAGTTAGATTTGGGGAATTCTTTCATTGTAATTGATCTTTGTTTTTATGTACTCAATCTTGTTAAGAAAATTATTTCTATTCCTATATTAGATAATGAAGGATATGATTTTTCTATATCTAATAGGAACTTGAAAGCATTAAAGAATTATTCTTTAATTGGACAAGGTACGTTAAATAATAGATTGTACATATTAAATTCTCAACCTTCATTATTGCATATTCAATCAAGTAAAAGAAAATTAGATAATCAAGAATACGCCATCCTATGGCATGCAAAACTTTGACATATTTCCAAACATAAAATGAGCCAGTTAGAAGCTCTCAAAGTACTAAATGTTAGTAGCATTGAGGACCTTCCTACTTATGAGTCGTGTCTAAAGGGAAAAATGACCAAGACTCTTTTTCTAGGACAAATGAAGTAAACTACAAGTCTTTAGAATTTGATCTATACAGATGTTTTGTGGCCCACTAAGAGTTAGTGTGAGAAGAAGCTATTCTTACTTCATCACCTTCACCGATGATCATATTCAGTTAAGATATATGTATCTTATAAAGTAGAAGTTTGAAGATTTTGAAAATTTCCAAAAGTATAGGAATGAAGTAGAAAAGTAAAAAGGACTAAGTACTAAAGCTCTTCGATCAGATCAAATGGGAGAACACTTAAGTACCGAGTTCTTGGATTATTTAAAGAAGAATGTGGTTCTCTTATAATGAACTCTACCTAGCACACCCCAACATAATAGAGTAACCGAGAGGAGAACCCATACCTTGTTGGACATGGTACATTCCATGATAAGCTTTTCTGATATACCTATGTCTTTTTAGGGATACGTCTTAATTACAACACCGAAGTTACTAAATGTAGTGTGTTCAAAATCGGTGCCAAAGACACTGCATGAGATGTGGCATGGCAAGGTACTCTCTCACACTTCTCTAGGGGTTTGGGGATCTTCTGCTTATGTTAAGTGGTTAATGGGAGATAAGTTGGATGTGAGATCTACCTTGTGATTTTGTGGGATACCGGAGAGAGTCTATGGGTTATTATTTCTATAATCACTTGGTACAAAGATGTTTGTTTTAAGGAATGCCTACCTTTTGGGAAAAAAAAATTCTATTAGATAGAATTAGCATTATTATTGAACTTGATAAAGTTCAAAATGTTCAACATTTCTGATAAGCAATAGAAATGAGTGAACATCAAAAGTCTTGGACACAACCTCTATGAAAGTTAGATCGAATCAAGAAATAACTGAAAGGTTTAGATTCCTGAGTGAGATGAGCCAATAAATAGTGATCTAAAGACCTAGGAGGAAGCCATGTTGGACATAGATTCAAAACATTGGCTTGATGCCATGATCTAAAATGGATTCCATGTATTCCAAAAAAGTATGGGCTCTGGTAGATCAACCAAAGGGTATAATACCTATTGGTTGCAAGTGGAATTATAAGAAAAAGCTATGAGCTAATGGAGAGGTTATGACCTTGAAGGCATGACTAGTAGCAAAGGGTTATACTCAAAGGCCCAATATCAATTTTGAGAAAACCTTTTCACTGGTCGTAATTTCTAAGTCCCTTAGGATTTTACTTGCCATAGCCACATGTTATGACTATAAGATATGACAAATGGATATGAAAACTACTTTCCTCAATAGAAACATAGAAGTAGAAATCTATACGGAGCAACCACAAGGTTTTATATCCAAAAGGAGTGAGCAAAAGGTTTTGCAAACTTGAGAGGTCAATTTATGGACTTAAACATGCATCCTAAAGTTGGAACAAATATTTTGATAAGACAATCAAATCTTTTTGCTTCATCAAAAATATGTATGAACCTCGTGTGTACAACAAGTCTAGTGAGAGTAATACATAGTTTATTATGCTTCATGTCGATGACGTTCGTCTTATTGGGAATGAGAGAGCAATGTTAGAGTATACTAAAGCATAGTTATCTACATAATTCTCCATGAAGGATTTGGAAAAAGCATCATACGTATTAGGAATATGTATCTATAGAGATAGATTGAGGCAGATGCAAGGCTTACCCAAATACTATACATTGATAAGATACTAAAAAGGTTTAGTATGGAAGAATCCAAGAAGGAGTTCATCTTAATAGGATACAGTTTATGTCTCTCCAAGTCTATGATCCTTGAGACTGACAATAAGAGACATAAAATGTCCAACATACCTTATCCGTCTGCTACAAAGAGCAAATGTATGTCGTTTAATGTATAAAGCCAGATCTAGCACATGCTTTAAGTATTACAAGATGTTTTCAATCCAACCTTAGTAAATGTCACTAGATGGTCGTTAAAGCAATCCTTAAGTGCTTGAGAAGGACTAAGGATTTATTTTTGCTATATGGGAATAGAGAATTGAAATTGAGGGGTTTTAGATTCCAGTTTTCAATCCGATGTAGATGACCAAAAATCTACATTTGGATTTATATTTTGCCTCAATAGCAATGTGATGAGTTGGAAGAGCTTCAAACAAGACACCATGGTTGATTCAACCATAAGTGCAGAATATATTACAGCTTTAGAAGTTGCAATGGAAAGTGTTTAGATGAAAAACTTCATCCAACAGTTAAATTTAGTGCCTAGCATTGTAGAGCCTGTAGTTGTCTTCTATCACATCAATGCAGTGGTGGTACAAGCTAAAGAGCTAAGATCTCATCAGTAATTCAAGCACATTTTAAGGTAATATCATTTGATTCACAAAATCATTGATAGAGACGACATCCAAGTAGAAAGGGTAGCTTTAGAAGAGAATATAATAGATCATTGACGAAATGCCTAACGTTAAAGGTCTTTAAAGGACATCTTGAGGAGATGGGTCTTAAGATTATGGAGAATTAGCTTTAGGGCAAGTGGGAGATTGTTAGAATAGTGTTAAACAGCCAATTGTATTGTCATGTAAACTATTTTATTTGTCATATAATCTTGATTGAATGATATTAATTATAAATAGCTATTTTTATCTTATGCTTAATTTATTTCACTAGCATTTGGTTGAAAGCCATAGATCACATAAGCCTTTGACTTGAGGATCTAAGGTAACTTTGTGTTTAGGTCCTCATGCTTTGACTCTTTCTTGATCAATTTATGGGTCTTTTAGGTTAAGTTTAGGTATGAGCTAATTAGACATAGAGGTTTATGAGATCCAAAATAGGATCCATTTCCTTGTCCTTGGGAAGGGCGAATGCATCTCTTATATATTCTATAATGATTGATTACATGAATTCCTTGCGCAAGGTAGTATAACAATTTGAAAAAAGAGTTTTTCAAAGATGAGGTCATAAAGGGGGATCAAACATTGGGAATAGAAACATAGTTATTGAGATTGTTAGAAAGTCGACAAATATCTTGCCATAGGCTTTTTTTGGGAGATAGGAGGTAGAAAGACCATATTTGTATAGAAAGTATAGAGCAAGAATGGTTCTACAAAAGCATATTCATTTCGGCCAATTAGTTGAGCTTCAAGGCTTGAGGTTGGATATTGACCATAGAGATTGGGTGCTCTTTGATTAATAGAGAATAATTAAATTGACTTATTAGTTTAAAGGAGTTTAAACTAATGTGAATACTTCAATATTCTAAATATCATAAAAGTTGTGAGCCTATATCTAATGAATGGTAGAACCTAATGTGTCACATATAAAAGCCAATTGGAAGTCCTAATTGATGAATTGAAATTTCTAAGAGTTAGAACAATTCCACTTGACCAATTTTGTGGAGAAAAAATAGTTAGCTAAGTTTCGATCATTTTACCTTGATTGATTTAATTGTTAAATGGATCAAAATAATTTAGAAAGTTAAATTAGGCCAATTAAATTTAGGAGTTAATTTAATTGGTGTCATATGGCTATCAATTGGTCAAGTTAACTTAAAGAGTTAAATTTACACCTTCTAGCTTAAAAAGTTAAGCTAATTGACTTAAAGAGTTAACTCAAGACCAATTAATTAAATTAAAAGCTTGATTTAATTAATGTAAGAAATTAATTTTGGAGAGAAATTCAAATGAAAGAGTTCGTGTGAAATGCATTTGGAATTAATTTGGATAACACTTCACGAGATGAAATGAAGATTCCAAATATAATTCATATGCAAGTGAAATTCACATTTCATATGCAACTTGCTTGCTTAGTTGCACACCTACATCATGCCAACTTGCATCACACCTCCCTCCCTGTAAATAGGAGAGAGGTGGCCAGCTAAGCTAGCTTGCCGTTTTTGATAGTTAGATTCTCATTTTTTCTCCAAAAAATGTGATCCACTTATATGTTGAAGTTTCACACATTTTCCTCACCTTCCCCTCCTAAATTCAGTCTTCTTCTTTTCTTCTCTCCTTGGTTTTCTAGATGACGAAGGATTAATTGGGATTTGTTTATGATGTGTGGATCATCACATTTGAGGCTAAACAATTGGATAGCTTTGCTCTGGGAAGATCTACTATAGGGCATAAAGTTTGGAGTGATTTTTTAAGACCTTGGCAAATTCATTTTCTATTGAAATTTTTATTGGAGCTTCCCCAGATGTTGAGGAGGTTGTGTCCAAATTTGAACTAGAAGGATGTCTTTCGGCTAGACAATTGTTGCTGAGTTGCTGCTATGCTAAAAGAAGACAGTTTTGAAGTGTTCAAGCCTTTCTTTTTTTCTACCTTGAATTTTTGAGAAATCAAGGTACTTATCTTCTTCCAGATCCATTTTATAGCATGATTTGATCCTTGGGAAGTGTGTAGTCAAGTTTTAACTTAACTTAACTTACTTTATTTCATGGATCTTTGTGACACATGGTCCTTGAGATCTCACATCCAACTTATCTCCCATTAGTCTCTTGACATAAACAGGAGACCCCCAAACTCTTAGATAAGAGTAAAATAATGCTTTATTAAATCATATCTCATGCAATGTCCTTGGCATTGACTTTAAAGGTATTATATTTAGTTGCATTGCTGCTGTGCTGAGGGTGTACCCCCAAAAGAGGATAGTATATTGACAAAGCTCATCATAGATCATACCATGTCTAACAACATACAATTTCTTCTCTTAGCTACTCCATTATATTAGGATGTGTTGGATGGATTTCATTGTGATAGAATTCCATTCTATCTTAAATAACCAAAGAATTCAGTGTTTAAGTACTCTTCTCCTTGATTTGATTCAAGAGTTTTGATACTAAGCCTTAATTGCTTTCCTACTTCATTCCTATACTCTTTGAACTTTTGAAAGGCTTTAGACTTGTACTTTATAAGATACACATGTTCAAACTAAGTAAAATCATCAGTGAAGGTAATGAAGTACACATAGCCTTCTTTTGTACTAACTCTTAGTGACCTATACCCATCTGTATTGATTAAATCTAAAGGACCTATGGATTGCTCTATTTGTCCAACAAAAGAAGCATTGGTCATCTTTCCTTTTAAACAAGATTTAAAGGTAAGTAGATCCTCTAATCCACTAACACCTAGTAACTTGAGGGCTACTAACTTGTTCATCCTATTCTTAGAAATATGTCCAAATCTTGAATATGCATAAGTGATGATTAGGAATCTAAAATGTACAATCCATTACTTAGTGTGCCAATTGCAACTAAAGAGCCATTCTTTATTGCTTTCAATTTTCCATTTGAGATAGGAAAATCATATCCTTCATTGTCTAAAATAGGAATTGAAATCATATTATTCACAAGATTTGGTACATGGTGGCAAAGATCAAGTACAATAGTAGAATTCCTTAACTTAACTTATGCCTTAGGCTTCTGTCACAACTTTTTGCTCCATTTCCAAAGCTGGTGATCATATCCTCATTAGTAAGATTTATACTTCTTCCTATCCTTTATAACAAATTATGAAGATTAGAACTATATATGGTATCAAATCTCCGTGAGGAAGAATTTATCCTCAAATATACTTTAATTAACAACTTATCCTTCAGTAACGTTACAAGGCATTCCTTATACTTGAGCTTCTAATAACCTAATTTGCCTTAATAAAAATAAGTTGCTTCCTTATTATCCTCAACTATCTTCTTGACTCCATAGGATACCTTAATTGTTTGTTTTCTCTTCGAAGAAGAAGTATTTTTCTTTACAATCGAAGGAGAAAGCAATCATTAGAGGTTTATCCTTTTCATGGTTGTCTCTACCTTAACCAACACTTTAGTCAAATAAACTTGGCAAAGGTCGGAGAATCAAATCCCCAAATAGATCATTATCCATTATTACATCCAAGTTGAAGAGCTTCTCAACAAGCTTAATCATCTTTAGATTGTAGTCAATGACACATGACTCCTTAACCATCTTAGCATGAATAATCTTCTTTGAGTACATGAACCTCTCATACCTTGTTTTGCTATACAACTCTTGCAAGAAGCTAATTGAGGTATGTTTCATATGTTTGTCAAACTTTTGAAGTCCATAGGTGCCATCACGTAATTATGGGATAGGAGGTCATCCTTAACCTAATTCGTGAATATTTCATGTATCTCTTGATCCACATTGATCCTTAGGGGATTTAGAGCACCTTGATATAGGATACATGTCCATTTCTCAAAATTGAGAATGAATTAGATGTTTAGTCAATTATGGTAGTTTGGACTAGTTAGTTTTATTGGTTTCCATAATGATGCTTAGAGGATTTTAGCCATTCTTGAGATTTTGCAAATCTGCATAAGCAAAGAAGAAAATATGAACATGTGATTCAATTTGACATTAAAAACATGAATATGGTTTCTCAAGCATGTTTTGCTCCCACACGTTTTATCAAATTCCTTACTCTCTTTGAAATTTGGGGAATCACATTTTCTAATGAGAATCAAGGTGCAAAGGTATCACTTGTGGACCCGCGGCTTGTGAGATGTCCACTTATGATCCTAAATAGGTAACTATAACTAATTGCATCTCTATACAATCCTTGATGTGTTTTACCTTACTTTTTGTATAAACCTACAACTCGTGTGGCGTTGATACTACTAAGTGTTAAGTTGAACCTACCAATCAATCTATAATTGTAAATTTAACTATGATCATTCCAAAACTTATGAGATAATGTCATAGAGAATTTAAAATCAAAATACATCTCATTTAAAGGTAGTGATCAGAGCTTTCCTCCAATAATGTGTCCTACGACTCATAAGCCGACACAAAATTAGGGTAGCATCTTATATCAGTTTTCTATTGGTAGAAGGTTTGGATTAATTAAAACCCAATTTAATTTTATCCAATTTGACTTAATATTTTCTTGAACATAAGCTCTTCTAAGTTGAGGGATTTTCTTGCTTGGAAGATCTCATTAATTTTTATCTTTGCTTATGTAGGTGTTTAACTTAACCATACATCACATACATCAATAGGATAAAGAAAACATAAATAAGTAAATAAACATAGCATGTATATAAGTTTGGGAAGAACATGAGCCTTAACCAAATAGTGCACTTAGGGTCATATGTGCACCACTTAATTGATTTCATGTAGATTGATTAAATTAATGGATCCTATTTATTACATGAATATATCCCATGCATTTATAGGTCTTTAAGCCTCCTTGAAACAATTTATAAGAGAAAAGAAAACCTCACCCCTAGTGTTCTACTCTCATAACAATTACAAGATAGAAAATTAAGGGACTTGCAATCCTTATTTAATGTAACCTATTTAATCAACATTGAACTTTCATAATATCAATTTAAAGGCTCAGTTCATCCCTATTTATCTATTATCCATTCAACAATTAAATTAACAATAACTAGAATTAACATTCAATCTATCAATTAAGTGCTTATCATATAAATAGTTGATTTGAGGCAAAATTAAGGATAACTCTTATTCATCACAATGCACAAAACTTGAAGTGCATATTTAAATTTTATTGCAAAAGCAAGGAAAAATGTCCAACATTGTCTTGAGCACCTACACAACAATTGTGCATAAAATATTTATGAAAAAAACCAAATTTAGGAAGGCAAAAATGCACAAAATAGCAAGACGATCACACTATGGCAACCTTAGATGGGCTTGCTAGTTAGTTGGCCACCTAGGTAGGCTACACAGATGCTATAGTGCCTATGCTGCCTAGATAGGTCAGCAAGGGCCCTGCCACAAGACGCCTAGGCCATCATTTTACCTCATTTTCACTATTTTGCCATCTCAAACCTTATCGACATTTTCTTAATTCCATTCCATACATTTTTTGATAAATTTTCAATTTAAATTTATGCCAACACATGTAATTCACAATTAAACACATTGATATTTCTATTCAACATACTAAGAGTTGCACTCATCAATAACTAAATCTTAAATCCATCAATTGAATCAAGAATTAGGAGTCTAAGAATAAATTCATCACATGAATCAATCCAAAAAATCTAAAATTAGGCATAAAATTAGCTCTAATATCATCTAAAAGTAGAAGAGGTGGTTCCATAATAATTTCAAATATTAGTCAAAAATAAACTAACACATCCTCAACTTAATAATCTATTTCATGCCTCAATAATAGATTAAAAAGGTTGGAGGATGTTACCTTATTCACAAAAACGAAAGGCAACTAGCAAGCTCTCACAATGGAACTTTCTTCCAAGCAAGAAATTTGCCTTTCTCCAATGAACTCCAACTCCTATCCAAAGGATAGAAACCACAGCAACATTTTCTGAAAAAAACTCCTCTGACTTGTGCTTAAATTGGTGGCAAAACAGCTACTCAAGATGTTTCTTATGGAAGCTTTTATCATACACTCCTGCCTTAGCCACCTAAGATGCTAATTGGCTAGTCAAGTTTCATTTTTAATTTTCTAAATTAAAAATGCCAACTCACTAATATTAAATGGACTCCTCCATTTAATGTTTCCTCCAAAATTAGATTCCTTACTAATTAAATTAACTCTTTATTTTAATTAGAATAACTTAACTCCTTAATTTGATAAAATTAATTTAACTCTTTAAGTTGACTTTAACTAACTAAAATTGCCATGTGGCATCAATTAAATTAAAAACTTAATTTAATTGGCCTAATTTAACTCTCTAAATTTTTTTGATTTATTTAACACTTAAATTAATCAAGCTATGATGACCAATTAATAATTAATCAACTTGGTCTCTCTCTTCAATAAACTTGATTACTTTAATTATCAAACTCCTCAGATAATTTCTTTAATCATGTGAGAGTGTTCTAGGATTTTGGGAGTGTCCCTTTAGGTTAACCAATTAATTAAATATGGGCTCACAACTCTTTGTGATTTGTTGGATATCAAATATCCCAACTTGTCTAAACTTTTTTATAGTAATACTCTATCAATTAATCTTTATTAATTGAAGAGTATCCAATCTCCATAGTCAATGTCTAGCACAAGCCTATGGAGCCCAACCAATTGCATGAATTAATTTTGGGTGAGCTATTACTATTTATGATTGTCGTGCAAATACAGTCCTTCCGCTTCTTATCTCCCAAAAAAGACATAGAGTAAGATATTTGCCAACATCTCAATAACCTCGATAACTATGTATCTATTCTTGATGTTCAATTCCTCATTGTGATCTTAACTTTGAATTTTTTTTTTCTAAACTGTCATATCACCTTGTGTAATAATTTCTTAAAATCGTTAATCTTAGAATACATAGGAGATCAACCCATTTTTCACAAACAGGCAAAGCGAATCCCACTTTAGAACTCATCAATCTCCATACTTAGGTAGCTTGTGCCTAAACTAAGCCCCGGGCAACCTACTATATGGTTGCGAAATCAAAATACAAAGACCTAAATACTAGAGTACTATGGAACCTCAAGTCAAATGAACTAATTATATTCACTACCGTAAGCTAGAGAGCTTGCCATACTGATGTGCTACAACGACTACCTCATGGATTCTCTAAGTAAGTTTTTAGTGAACTTGTTCTCTAACAAGCACCACTAATATGCATCCATGTCTAACATATATTACCCAAGAAACAAGGAAATGTTCAACTCCTTAGAGTATGCATTGTTAGTGCAAGTCTATCCAAATCTTAATTCCTTGTCTCATAAGATTCTATGACTTCAAATATTTGAAATCATAACCATAGATACTTGTTTCATGATCACCATTATATGTGTGACCAAGTCCCGTAATCTTGTATGACTTAAGGGCTTCAACCAAATGCATGTGAAGAAACCATAGACGCATAAGATAAAGAAGGCCATTTTATCGAACATCATTTATTCAATGTTGTATCATAAGTGGAGTAGTTTCACACACCAATCTAATTAGCTTGTAGGGCACTATTCTAATAAGAGTCTTAAGCTTTGGGTCTTGTTTGCTTTCTCAGCATTTTATATGTTAGAAGTGAGTTTTCCAAAAACGGCACCAGATGATGTTGCATGAAAATAGAGTTAAAACCCTTTCCATGAATTAGTAAAATGTGGGGCTTTTGAAATGTGCTTGTGTAGAGTCATAGCTCCAATCAAGTCAATAATCAATTAGATGCCTTTTTAGCTTTGAAAGTTGGATTTTATTGTAATTAGGTCATTGGTGGGCTTAGGTCCATTTATCTTGAATGGCTTAATTTGGTGAGTTCAGTGGCTCTTTTCTTATTTAATTAACTTAGTCTTTTATTAAGTTTTTACTTTTATTCTCTGAGGTTCTTAATTCGGCATATAAATAGTGTATAATTATGTAGTAACATAGAAATTATAATGACATTAGTAGTAACCATATATAGATAGAAAACATAAATAAGTTTCGTTAGCTAGAATTAAACTCATAAATTATATTTTGTGACATAGATATGTAAACATAATAATAAGCTAAAAACGCTTACTTGAAGAATGCAGTGAAAACATTGTGGCATCGCAACTTGTGTAACACACAACTTCCTTAAGGTTTTATATGTCTCACATGGTGTTTGGAGGTTTTTTGGTCAACAAACTCTCAAGATACAATGATTATCTTCATAAACAATTTATCATGACTCCCTTATTGAATTGAAACTCCCTCAATGCAAATGTTTAGTGTAGTGTCCTATGTAATGATAATACAAATGCTATATGTATTTTTTCTATTGTTTTTATGGGTTCTAATGCATTATATATAGTAGTGCAATTCAGCCTTGTCTGATGAGACATCATTCTTAATTTGTGAAGGATCATAATTCTTCTTATGGACATAGTTAAAATCACAAGACATGATCCTTTAACTAAGAATTATAACTCTATCAAGAAGTTAGGAGCTCTTTCCAAAAAGGTGTATCAATGTCAAATTAAGTAATTCTTTTTTAAAAATATATTTATTAAGAACAAGTTGACCTTTTTTTTCTCTAATGCAGGATAGACTCATTTTACCTACTATGGCGTCCTTATTTAGTTCTCACCTTAAACTTAATTTTCTTGTTCAATTATTAAATTTTTCCATATAAATATTCTACAAGCATCTCTTCAAAAAAGGTAAATTCTTTGCTATAAGTGTCATTATATTGTTATTTACGAAATATTATTTGATTTTATAACAAAGTTGGCTAATTAATATACCAAAATTTTGTACTAATTTGATTGGGTCTTCTTGTTGTGACATCTTAATATCTTTATTTGACTATGAAAGTGAAAAACAAGGGTGTTCTTCTTTTCTATTTTATTTTCTTTTCCTCCTAGCTTCATTTTTTTTTTATTTTCTTCTTTCATTTCTTTTATTTATTTGTCATGAATTTTTTTTTCTTTTTAGAAGTGTTCAAGGAAAATTTTCAAATATATTTAGAGTAGCCAAAAAAGAGATAATGAGATAGATAGGATAAGAGATATATTACAAACAAAGAATATCGTACATATATAAACAATATATTGTGAATTTTACATTTTTTATGGTGAAAAAATGACAGAGAGCAAGAGTCAACGGGAAAGAGAGAGAGGATAAAGAGGGTAGATAGAGGAAAAATAAGGAAGCATAAACAAAAAAAGAGTGGAGAAGTGGGAGAGACAACCAATAGATTGTTTGGCTAAATGTATTTAAATGGCCTTATAAGCTCCTACTTATAATATATTTTTGAAACTTATAAGATGCTAGTTTATTTTTTTTAAAAATAAGTTCTTAAAATAATTGGATAAAATAAGATCTTGTAACTAATAAGATGTTAGTAATGACAATTTTGTGATTAATATAACTAAAGTTAAAAATTTTTGTTAAAATCTTAAAAATAAGTAATAAATGCCTCACTTGTTTAAAAAGAGCTTATAAGCTCCTAACATTTTATTTTAAGAGCTTATAAGAACTTTTAAAAAAAATTACCAAGTATTTGTTTGATATCTTATATGCTCTCAAACAACATATAAGTTGTTTTGAGAAATTTATAAGCTCACCCAAGCAATCTCTAAGTAAAAGGATAAGAGAGGAAGGTGGGCAAAGAAACGAGGAGGAAAAATATGGGAGAATGGAGGATGCATGACACATAGGGAAGTGAAGAGCACAATGGGCATATGAATGACATTGGAGGAGAAAAAAGAAAGAGAAGATGATTAGTAGCAAAGGGAAGGGACAATAGAGATAGAGAGAGGTAGAAAAGAGTGATAGACATACATGAATTAATAGGTTAGTTGTCAAGGAAATAAGCGAGATGATGAAAATTTATAGAATTCAACTTCTTTAAATTGACCAACTCTATTTTAAGATCATACTCAAAGATTTCAATTTACATTGCAAAAACGTTCATCATTTTTGATGGAATTTTCCAACACCTTCCAATGGATTTCCAATAGAATTTTTCTTATCAAAGAAACCCTAAGAGCAAATTATTTTCAATCTGATTTTTGGCCGAAGCTTCCATCAGAAATTTTTTCGATGGATTTCTATCAACTTTATGATGGAATTTTGATAGTACCAAACTATCAAATTTTCATCACATTTTCAATGGTTTGTTCCATTGGAAAATTTTTTGATGCCATTCTGTCAATTTTTTGACGGCCGTTTTATATTTTTATATTTTTCAACAGAATTCAGGTAGATTTTTTATGGATAATTGTTAGAATTATTATTTATTTATAATCATTTTTGTCAAAAAGCCCTCAAGTTTTCATCAAAAATTTATTATTTTTTGAAATATTCTTAATAAATTTTATTTGATTACACATGTAACATGTTGATACGTCCTGTACATAAAATAACATACAATTATAATACAAGAAAAATAGGAATAAATGGAACAATAATTTAAAACAAAATGTAATTTCATAAATACAAAGTTTAAAAGTTTTAATTTATAATTACAAAAGCTAACCAGAAAAAAAAAAAAAAAAGAACCCTCATGTCTAGTTGATGCCTGCGTCAGCATTATCAACAAAATCAAAATAGTCATCAAGCTTGTTGCCATGCTTGCCTTGCTACGGCTAAAGTTGTTGGTGGTAGTTTGGGAAGGGGGATAGGACTAGTTACTGGAACCTAACAGAGCATCTCTTTGCATGAACAGTTTAGAGATTAAATTCTGCATGCACCCAACTACTCCGAGAACATGCTTCGCTTATCATTGGTAAAAGCCCGCAAATAGGCCTACAAACATGCCTCCAGCTAGGCTATTGCTAATGTACTAGACTCCTCCTAAGGCACACTGGAGTTGCAAGGCAATTGTTGGTAGCTCAACTCCTAAATCTGCCCCTTATTGTTAGGGCTGCCCATAGTCTAAGTTTACAACTTAGCTAGAGACATTTTGGTCTCTACATTATTCCCAACACCCCCTAGCTAAGACTAGGACTACTGAGCCTACTAGAAGCTCTCCTACAAAGTATAAAAATTAATATATGAATGCAATATAATGTAACTAAAATGATCTTATGTCATATGTAATATGCTTATAGTAGCTTTCCTTGCATTCTCATCCACCTAGCTCCTATCAGCCTACCTTCAGTGGGTATGGGCAAAAACTTCATCTACCATTGGGGGCTTCTACAACTCTTGAGCTTACATAGAGAATAAGAATTCACTTAAGTATGATATATGTACATAATACTAAACTATAATGAGTATAAGGAAAAATTTAGTAGAGTCTACCCCAAGATCGATCTTTACCAAAAAGTAAAAGCTCATCAACAACCAACTTATTAACAAATTTGGTCAATATGACTTCGTGTTTGACATATTAAAGTTCATTACAAATTGGTCAAATGAGCTCGACAAGGATTGGATGATCAAATCCACATAGAGGTCCTTGTCCATAACTATTTCCAAAGTAGCAAGCTTCTCAACAAGACCAATTGTCTTAAGACCATGATCATGGATATTAGAACTTTTGATCATCTCAGTCTTAAAGAGCTCCTCTGATAGAATGTATCACTCATGCCTCGTTTGTGTGCCATACATCTCATGTAGGTGTAAATAAATCTTGGTAGTACTTTTCATATTCTCATGAGACTTTTGGAGCTCATTGGATATGGGCGCCATCATGAGCTAGTTGGTTTGGAGCTCATCTTCTACCCATTTGTGAACATTTTATGGGACTCTTGATTGGCATCCTCGCCGATGGTGTCTAGTGGATTTTAGTTACAGCGTATGTCCTTTCTCAGAGATAAGAACAATTTTTAAATTTCTTAGCTAACCAATTTTTAGATTTCTTAGCCAATCGCAATAGTTTGGCTAGGTTAGTTTATTGGTTTCCAAATAATGCTTAGTAGATTTATATCCACTCTTGAGATTTTGAAGATCTACATGAACGAATAAAAGAATATAGGCATTTGATTAAATTTGATATTAAAAACATAATTATGGTCTTTCAAGCATATTTGCTCCCACTATTTTATAAAATTCCTTACCCTCTTAGGAATTCAGGAAATCACATTATCTAGTAAGAATCAAGGTCCAAAGGCATCACTTGTGGACCCACGACTTGTAGGACATCCACTAATAATCCAAAGGTAGGTAACTATTATCAATTGCATCTCTATGTAATCTTCAATGTGTTTTACCTCACTTTTCATATAAACCTACAACTTGTGCGACATTTATATTACTAAGTGTTAAGTCAAACCATTTATTCTTTAATTATAAGTTCAACTATGATCGTTCCATGACTTGTGAGACAATGTCATATTGAATTTAAATAAAAGTGCATGTCATTCAGAGGTAGTAATCGTAGCTTTCCACCAATAATGTGTCCCACGACTCATGAGTCGATAAAAAATTAGGATAGCATCTCATGTCACTAATCGATTGGTGAAAGGTTTGGATTATTAAACCTGGTTTAATTCTATCAAATTGACTTAATATTTTATAGAACTTAGACACTTCTAAGGTGAGGCATTTTATTACTTGGAAGTCTCATAAATTTTCATTTTTGCTTATTTAGATTCTATATCTCAACCATATAACACATACATTAATGGGATAAAAAAAACATGAATAAGTAAATAAATCTAGCATGCATCTAAGGTTGGGAAGAATATGAGCCTTAACTAAGTAGTGCAGTTAGAGTCATAGGTGTACTACTTAGTTGATTTAGGTGGGTTGATTAAATTAATAGTTCTTATCTATTACATAAGTGTATCACATACATTCATAGGTCTTCAAATCACGTTGATCCTCTTGGTCTCATTTGCCTTTATGCAACAATCTACAAGAGTAAAGAAGACCTCACCCTTAGAGTTCAACTCTCATAACTTTTACAAGGTAGAAAAACATGAGGCATGCAAGCCTCATTTAGTACAACTCATTTAATCAACATTTAACTTTAATTAAACCAAATTAAAGGCTCATGTTCATACCCATACGTCTATCATCCATTCAACAATTAAATGAACAATTGCTATAATTGACATTCAATCCAACAATTAAGTCCACATCTCATAAACAATTAATTCAAGGGCAAAATTAAGCACAACACTTATTAATCTCAATTTTTCACAAACATGAAGTGTACCTAAATTTGATCCTAAAAGCAAGCAAAAAAATCTAACATTACATTAAACACTTACATAATATTTGTGTATCAAAATTTGCAAGAAATAAAATAGTCAGGAACATAAAATTGCATAAAATGGTCCCAAGACAACCTCAAGGAAGCCTTGGCAAGATGCTACCCATGGCCACCCACCTAGGAACACAAGATGCTGGGCAGCCTAGGGGGCAACTCATGCTCAGTTGCCTAGAGGATTGCCTAGTCTCCAATTATGTGTAAATTTGCACTCCAAATTTATGAACACCTTCATAACTCAATTTCAACAAACTTTGATAAATTTATAGATTATAAACACCTTTAAAACTAGAAATTTATGTGTTCAAAGTGATTCAAAAATTAAATTTAAGGAAGAATCATTATTTTTCAAACAACATCAAGTAACTCCAATCTAATTGGATCCAAAAATTGCCAAAACAACTTTTAGCAATAATCAACATTTAGCATCATCTAATGCTAAATTAATATTTTACATAATAAGATTTGAATAAAACTCATGCCAACATAATTTACATTTAAGTACATATTGACATGTTTCAATTCAACACATTTAGAGCAATATGCATCAGCTCTAAAATCTGAAATCCATCAAGTGAATCCAACAATTTTGAAATTAGGCATAAATTTTTCTTTGATACCACTTGAAGAAAGAAGAGGTGCATGGATCCAAAATAATTGCAAAAATTAACATACAAATTCTCAACCCAAGGATCTTATTTCATGCCATAACAGTCAATTTAAAAGCTAGAGAAGTTACCTTAAATGGGGTATTTGAAGAAAACTTACATGATCTTCCCATAGAACTCCTTCTAAGCAAGATCAACATCTTGCTCTCCTTAGATCTCCTATTCCACACCTTGGATCATCAACTCTAGAAACTTTTTCTGAATAAAACACCTCCAAGATGAAGGAAAAGAGGTGGGAAAATAGTGGCAAAAGATACCAAAAATTGCTTGCCAAATATCCCCCAAAAAACTCTTCAATTTGAAGGATTTCATTCACTAATCCAAAACACACCAATTGTCATGCCTCTAAAGGTAATTCACACACTTAGATGCATTCTTAATCGTCACTGTATTTTTTGGCAAATAGAGATGGAAGAAAGAGGAAGATTAGGGAAAAGGTGTGAGAAAGTTGAGGAGAGAAAAGACAAATTAAAAAAAAATTAGTGAGGTGGTTTCTCTCAATACATGAGATCACCACAAAATAGAGGAAAAAAGGCAAGTGGAAATTAGCTTCAAGTGGCTGGCGATGATGGTTTTAAATCGTGTTGAGTGGAAGCTCTTGGAAGCTTCCATCACACACTCCTCACTTTGCCAACTAGGATGCTAATAAGTTGGATTTTAATTTTTTAAATTAAAATGCCAACTCACAGATTATTAAATGGACTCTTCCATTTAATTTCACTGCAAAATTATGTTCTCCTACTAATTAAATTAGTTCTTTAATTTAATTAGATTAACTTAACCCTTTAAGTTAATTAAATTAACTTAACTCTTTACGTTAACTATAACTAATTAAATTGCCACATGGTGCCAATTAAATTAATAATTTAATTTAATTGGTCTAATTTAAAATTTCAAATTATTTTGATTAATTTAACAGTTAAGTTAATCAAGTTATGGTGACCAATTCTCAATTAGTTCTCTCTCTCTCTCTCTCTCTCTCTCTCTCTCTCTCTCTCTCTTTCTCTCTCTCTCAATCCCTTCAAACTTGAACACTTTACTCATCTAACTTAGATAATTTCTCCAATCTAATAAGTGTATTCTAGGAATTATGTGTGACCCTTAGGTTTACTAATTAATTAGACGTGGGTATACAATTCTTTATGAATTATTGAATATGTAATATTTTGATTTATCCAAATTCTTTTAAACAAATCACTCTATCAATTAATCTCTATTAATTGAAGAGTACCTAATCTTTATAGTTGATGTTTAGCAGAAGCCTATGGAGCCCAACCAATTGGATAAATTAATTAATGGTGAACCATTACCACTTATATTGTAGTATAAATATAATCGTTTTGTTTTCTTTCTCCCAAAAGAGGCTTGGGGAAAGATATTTTTTGACTCCCTAATAGTCTTGATAATTGTATATCTGTTCTTAATGTTTGATCCCTTATTATGACATCAACTTTGGAAAACTCTTTTTCCAAAGTATCATATCACCTTGCGCAAGAATTTTTTATAATCAATCATCATAGAATACATAAGAAATCAACCCATTCTTCACAGATAGGAAAAATGGATCCCATGTTGGAACTCACTAACTTCCATACTTGTGCCCAACCTTAGCCCTGGGTGACCCGCTATGTGGTTGGAGCAAACTCAAAGCACAAAGACCTAAATACAAGGTTACTTCAAAAACTCAAGTCAGGGGACTCATTATATGCACTGTAGTAAGCTAGAGAATTCACCATTACCAATGTGTCACTACAACTACCTAGTGGTTTCTCTAAGTGACTCTTCAATGAACTTATTCTCTAACAAACACCTGCTAATATACATCTATGTCTAACATAGATTGCCTATTAAATAGGGTAATATCCAACTCCTTAGAGTTGCATTGTTTGTGTAAGTTCATCCGAATCTTAGATATGTTGTCTCATAAAGTTCTATGGCTTGAAATATTAAAAATCATGACCATACAGACTTATTTCATGATCACCATCATATGTGTGACCAAGTCCCATAGTTTAGTATGATTTAAGAGCTTCAACCAAATGCATGTGAAAAAATCATAAATGCATAAGATAAAGATGGTCATTTTATTAAATATTATTCAATCAACATTGTTATATAGATTAGTTCTACATGCCATTCTAATTGGCTTACAAAAAACTATTCCAACATCATTGCCAATCCACTTCAATCTCTTGCCTGTCTTCCAGGCATAGCCATACATGTTGCTCAGTCAGTGACCCCCTTTAGTGTTAAAGGCTCTTTGAAAATAGCCCCCATGTTGAGATCCTAAGTGACATATCTCTATGAAATAGACAAAAATCAGCTAGAGTATATATAGTACACAAATGTACTTAATTCATAAAAGTAAATATGTTAATCATACACCTTCCATTCCCTGAACATCAGTCTCAAAAGGCCTAGGGGATATCCGACAAGGTCTTATAGGGCTTCTATACCTTGCTTTTAATGACCCTCATAAAAACATGGTATATTCAAGCAAAGGTGTATATCTACATAAAATAATTCTTAACATTAATATATATAATTAAAATAATAATAAAATAATATTTATTTAAAAATTCAAGGTCATATGTAAGATTCCTCAGGATGCAACTATACCCTACTAGAACTATTAGATGGGGACTCTGATTACCCTCGTCTAGTGTTTAGTCGGTTGAAGAATCTACTATTGGTGATGTTGCTACTACTGCGGAATGATTTAGAGGAGTAGCAAGGGATGGTTAAGTGCTAGGTGGAGTTATGGATGGTGGTGGAGTACTTGTGGGTAAAGTGTGTAGTAGTGGAGATGACTAATGCTACCATGAGTGTAGGTGTGGGGAATAGTATGTGAAAGACCTCATAGTTATATAAGAGGACAAGCAAGGAGTATTGTAGCTTTTTATAGAGGAAGGCATGAGGTTGGCATAAAATGATAACCAACTGATGAAGTCATGGAAGACTGATACGTTGGTAGATATGTCAGATGGATCAAGAAATTCATCCCTCTACCTTAGCTAAAACAAACAAACTAGACTACCATCTATTAAAACAAACTAGACTACCATCTATTAAACAAAAACAAACATCACATATGGACAACAATTAATATTATTACGGCATTTTAATATTTACGTGTGTCAAATGAATAAGAATAGTTAACAACTAGACTCGAAAAGACACATTAGTTAAAATTGAAGTTTAGATACTATTAATGTATATACTATCAAACATTGTAGATCATGACTAGAGAGATGGTCTTTGAGCAATTACTCAATGTATTTCAACTGGAGAGAGGTATGGGGTAGAGCCTATAGCCAAGTAGCACACATTAAGCTAGCCAAGAGGGTCATCGGCTGAGATTGTTTAATGCATAAGTCAATCACTCAACTAGGAATGTAAGAAAAAAGAATAGAGTAACAACTTAGTTGAGAGTAGATGTCTTACCATTCTACTAAGAAGATTGAATATATATAATGTATGCTTTGAGTGAAAGTATGAAATTTTCCTTGATGGGCTTCTTGCACAATTCCCACAAGTAGGGATAATTTTAGTCATTTTGATTGGAGCTCATGCCTTACAAATGTTGACTATACAAATCATTAAGATAACTAGAGAGAGAGATCATGCCTTCATTAATACGGATGTGACAACATTAGTGGTAGAGATGACATGCCATCATAGCAATAAATACAGATGGATGGGTGGTTGATGTACCTTTAATATAACGAATGGACTGGTGCTAACCATAATCATTAGCTACTAAGTACCTATCTTTGCTAAAATTAAGGCTAAGGTCAGCATGGTCGACCTCTCTAGTTGAATAACAATAATGGCTTTGACCTCTCATACATACTTAGGCCTATCTTCAACGATACCCAATAAACTTGGTCGAAAATAGGAAATACATTTCGGCCTCATGGTCGCAAATAGGCCCAAAAAGCTTATTAGGCCTTAAGAGCCCTAATAGGCTGATTCTATATCAAATACATAAAATATATCATTTATTCATTAGATAAATTCTTCAGCTTTTCTATCAACTCATATCTATTATTATAATAAAAGGACAATTTTAATTGTACATTAACATGGCAATCCATGATTAGTTATAATTTACAATGGCAAATTTAAGTAGACACCTTAGGCAAGGTCTGGCAATAGATCTTTCGTACAGTTGGTCAAATTCATCCAAAGCAAACTTTGATGCCAGCGTCTTCAACTTTTGAGCCTCAACACTCCCTAATGGTCTCTTTAAGGCCAAACTTTAATCTCATCAACCCAAGCTTGACTTGGGGCTGCTATTATAAATATATTGGCTTGCTAAGGATCAGCAATGGCAAGTTTGTCTGAGACCAAAAGGTGATGGACCTATCTTAAGTACCTTTGGATACACAAGCAAATTTAGAAAAAGCATTCACTCTTTTGTTCTCAGACCTGGTTACCTAGTTGAGCATAAATTTCTCAAATTGTTCTTATAACGTCTTGACCTTATTAAGATAGGCATTCATAGTTATATCTCTCGCTTCAAAATTACCTTCAAATTGCTCAACTACAAGCTCAGAATTGATAATTGCTGTCAAATTCTTAACCTCCCTATCAAATGCTAACTTTATTCTAGCAATAAGAGCCTCGTATTTTATTTTATTATTGGTGACAGGGTAGTTCAATTTGATGGTGAAATCATATTCTTGCATATAGGGGGAGCACAATAATATCCCCACTTCACCACTTGAGCTTGTGGCTGATCCATCCACATGCAATAACCAGACTAGTAACTCCATGTCTTAGGCTGGTGACAGATTAATTCTCTACCACGAAATTTGCTAGCACTTGGGCTTTTATAGTAGCCCGTGACTGAAACTTGAGGTCGAATTCTCCCAACTCAATAGCCCATCTGGTCAACTTTCTTGAAGTATCAAGTTTAGAGAGTACCTGCTTCAAAGGTTAGTTTGTCAAGATGACAATGGTGTGGGATAATAAATAAAGCCTTAATTTTCTTATTACCATGACCAGTGCTAAAGCAAATTTCTTGATCTCCAAGCAATTATTTTTAGGGCCTTGCAAAACATTACTAATGTAATACACTAATTTACTTGTACCCTATTAATTTAACATTAGGACTGAATTAATAGCGATAGCAAACATGGCCAACTATAAATACAAAATTCTCCAATTGCGGGTTTAGCTAGCATAGGAGCTCGAGAGAGATACTCTTTGATTTTGACCAGAGCCTGGTCACATTTTTTTGTCCATTGAAACTTCTTAGTATTTCTCAAAACTCTAAAAAATGACAAACTCTTGTTCGACAGTCTTGCAATAAAGTCACCCAAAGCGATAATTTGCCCTACCAGCCTTTAGACATCCTTGATTGTTTAGTGAGGTGTTATATCATATATAACCTGGATTTTCTAGGGATTGGCTTCAATTCCTTGTTGACTAACCATGTTTCCAAGAAAAATTTCTCTTTTCACTTTGAAAATGCATGTACTCAAATTAAGTTTCATTCCAAAAGCACGAAGGATAGAAAAACTATGAGCGAGGTAGGCCAAATGATCAACCTCTTTCTTTATTTTAATAATCATACCATCCGCATGCACCTCTATAGATTGACCTATCTCATTTGAAAACATAAAAGTAACCAATATTTGGTAGGTTGCTCCAACATTTTTCATTCCAAATGGTATAACCAAGAAACAATATATGCCATTAAGCACCACAAAAGAGGTTTTATCCTTGTCCTTAGGAGCTATAAAAATTTGATAATACCCTTAAAAGAGATCCTTCATGCTTAAAAGTTCACATCCAACTGTGGAATCAAAAAATAAGTCAATACGAGGTAGAGGATATAAGTCTTTAGGGCATGCTTTATCAAGATCAGTTACACATTATCCATTTTCCCTCATTTTTAGGGACTAAAACTACATGACATAACCAACTAGGATATTAGATTTCAACAATGTAGCCTGCATCAAGAAGTTTGTTGACGTTCTCCTCAATGATTTGAGTCATTTCAATATTAAAAGTTTTGGTCTTCTATCGAATAGGTTTGTACATGGGATTGACATTAAGACGATGTATAATAATTTTAGGATCAATGCCTTGTAGATTAATAGCTTTCTATGCAAAGACATCAACATTGTTTCGAAGAAAGTCAATAAGCATACAATCCATTCGTCCTCCTAAACTTACTTCTATTCGAGTCATCTTATCAAGGTTCCCTAGCTCCAACTCGATGGACTTGTATTCTTCAGCTGATTTAACCCTAGTGTCTTTAATCTTCCACCTTTTGTTAACTTGACCTTCCCTGGGTTTCATTACTAGGATATCCCCTGAAGAATTTAACTGAGATTGGACTTCTTGAGACCTACCTTCAACTGAAATGGTGTAAACCACTAGGCCTCCTTCATAGTGCATAGCATTTCACCTATTCCCATTGGTATGGGAAACGTAGCCTTCATATGATACATTAACATGACTATTTGGAAATTATTTAGAGCTAGACTATTGATGATAGCATTATAAGCAAAAGGGGAATCAACCACGAGAAAGTTGACCATCAAGGTATGCCTCTTAAGAACTTCTCTAAAAGAGGTGGTCAAATTGATAGATCACATCAGAATAATTTTTGATCCCCTAAACCTGACCAGGGGAATTCTAATTGGGTTGAACTTCAGTTTCCCTAGTTGCTTCCTATCAAAGGTAGATAAAAATAAATGATATTTGCAGAGCTACCATTGTCGATTAGCACTTTTCGGACCTCAAAGTTTATGATTTCTATACAAACCATCAAAAGGCAATCTTGGCTACCCCCATGCCCTAACCTCAAAATGCTTCAAGTTAGAATCTAAAAAAGAAATGGGCTTGGCGCTGGTGGATAGTTGATAGACTGGCTTAGCATTTGCCTATCTGTTAGATTTAAGATACCTTTACACTTGCTTTCTTTCCAACCTCAAATCACCCCCTATCAGCCCACTAGCTATTTTGTCAATTATACATTTTCGAATGGAGCAGTCATCTTCTAACTTTTATTTCCTGTTATCCTTGCATCTTAGGGTTAGAGATAGTTCTTTGTGGGGAGTCTAGTTGGTCTGAGTGATGGCTTGCAAAGCTTTCTAATCCACAAATTTCTTAAGGTGGCCTTACTTGATGAGACGTTTAAAATCATCTTAAAAGTTGAAGCAGTCCTTTATATATGACCTTTCTAATGGTGGAAATGCCAATACTTCTTTGATTTTTTCGTAGATTCCATCTCGATGAGCTTTCTAGGCCTTTTCAAGAGGTTGTTATGTTGGATTGCTAACAAAACATTCTTACAGGGTATGTTCAGAGAAACATAGTTATGGAAGCATTTGATAGGAGACCTGTGGCCTTACTTTTGATGACTATCATATATCTCCTTTTCTTTCTTCTTGTCAAAGTTCCCTTCCCCAATTTTTATCTTGTTCATCTCTTCTTAGGTTATATATCTCTCTACCAAATCCAAAAGCTTCTCCATTGTATGAGGGTGTTCTCTCACCAGTGCATTAGCGCACTTCTTGTGTCTCATTCCTATAAACAACACATAAATTAGGAATTTAATATAGGGATTGTCAATTTTCAGCACCTCTACGGTGAACCTAGAGAAAAAATTCCTTGAAGTTTCACATTCATTCTACTTAACGGTATGTACGTGAGTATGGGGCAATTTGGCTTTCTTTCTACAAGAAAACTAATGTAAGAATTTATCACAAAGTTGGTTGTATAAACATATGGACACCGGCTCAAACTTAACAAATTACTCCAACACTATACCTTAAAAGGCGGTAACCAGCATCTTCGTATAAATATGGTTACTGTGTCCATGTAATTGCATCATATGCTCAAACTGCAAAAGTTATTCATTTGGGTTAGATGACCATTATATCGTGGTAATCCAGTAGGAACCTTTGCATTGAGAGCTATCATTTATTCGATAATCTCCTACACAACAGCTGACTCCTTTTCACGTTGGATTCGGGGAGCAATTTTAGCTTGAGTCCTTTCCAAATTTCTTCTTGAGATTTCCTCCAACCTCATATTAAGTTTCTGAACTTGATATAATATGTCATCCCAATCTTCTCTATCTGCCCTAAACACATCTTGATTAGGGTTAAGTCATGGGCATTCAACTCGACTGCACTATAGGGCTCAATTGGATCGAACTTACTAATCTACTGACTCTGCCACCTATTCCTATAGAAGATGATGAGGCTTGTTATCAAGAAAAAGGCCTAGGCTTAATTCACGCCTAATGGAGGGATAGCGTAACTTGTTCTTAGTTTGGCCTTCCACCGAGAGCTGCCTCTCTTGATGTATAGGATGAGGAGTAGCACTCATAATTGATGCCGATGTGTTAATATGTTTATACAATATAGTGGAAAATTGAGTTGACAGTTGGGCTAAAATTGGTCGCTAATCATCTGCATAAGTTGCAGAATGATCAAAGTGACCACTTACTCAATTTCAGAGCTAGGGCAACCCATTTCCTACATTGATTGCTCCTATGGTGGTAATGATGGTGGATAAGATGAGCGATGATCATTTTATCTCTCAAAAATGGTCCTCCTAGTTTCTACCATTTTTAGCTATAAAGTCCGCTTTCCCATAGATGGCACCAAAATGTTAATGTATATACTATCAAACACTATGGATCTCAACCATAGAGATGGTCTTTGAGTAGTCACTTAATGTATTTCAATCGAAGAGAGGTGTGGGGTGGAACTATAGTCAAGTAGCACATGTTAGGCTGGCTGAGAGAATTCTCAACTAAGACTTTTCGATGATTAAGCCAGTCACTCGACTAGGAATACAAGAAAAAGACCAAAGTAACAACTTAGTTAAGAGTGGATGTCTTATCCTTTAACTAAGAAGATTGAGTATTTATAGTGTATGCTTCAGAGTGAAAATATGAAATTCCCCTTGATGGGCTTCTCGTAAAATTCCTGCAAGTAGGGTAGTTTTGGTCATTTTGATCAAAGCCCATGCTTTATGAATGTTGACTGTATAGACCATTAAGCTGAATAGAGAGAGAGGTTGCATATCATTAATGTAGATGCAATAGCATTAATGGCGAAGGTGACACACCACCATAGCAATAAATGTAGATGGATAGGTGGTTAAGGCACCTTTAATGCGGTGAATGGGGTAGTGCAGACTGCCATCATTAGTCACTAAGCACCTAGTTTTGCTAAAATTAGGGCTGAGGTTGGCATGATCGACCTCCTTAGTTGAATAACAACAATGGCTTTGACTTCTCGAACACACTTGGGCTTGCCTTCAGGGAGGCTTAATAAACCTGGTCAACAATAGGGAATACATTTCAACCTTATGGTCATATCTAGGCATGGTCACAAATGGGCCCAATAAGCTTACTAGGCCCTAAGAGCCCTAATAGATTGGCCCCATATTAGATATATAGAATATATCTTTTATTCATTGGATAAATTCTTCAATCTTTCTATCTACCCCATATCTATTGTTGTAATAAGAGGACAATTTTGATAGTCTATTGACATTCTAATCCTTGATTAGTTATAATTTACAGTAGCAAATTTGGGTAGACAAGAAGACTAAAAACTTTATATAACAAATGAATGAATTTAAAAAACAAAAATTATTGAGCATGTAAGGCTATTGATCAGTTATAGGGGTTGGAGACTCATATAATTCTCATTTTTTAGTTAACAATTATTTGGTTCAGAAATTATGTAAAGACTCCCTGCCAAAAATGCCAGTATTGTGCAAAGTAAGTTGAAAATTCACTTGAGATCAACCTCAAGTAGATTTTTAACTTATTATCATAGAATAATTTCCCATAATGCTGGCATTAATATTTACGAGTCATTACATTTGTCCTTTTTAGGGTTGTTAGAATAGTATTGTAAATGATGAAATTTTTATTCTTTCTATTTCTAACTTTACAAAATCTTTGAGATAGATGGGTTGAGAAGAGTTTGAATGTGTAGTTAGAGGCAATGATAATTCGATTATACTAGACAATGTACAATATTTTAGTTAAATTTTTATCGTTTTAGTTTAAAATAATTTATAAGATAACCATATGTGAAATAGGATGGAATTTAGTTTTGTAAGCTACCTTTGTTAGTTTGGATAGACTAAGTTATCTTATTTTATTTTTTAGAATATTTAGCCTTAATAGTATTTCTTTATAATCTCAATATTAATTATTATTTTGTAAGATACCTTGTCTATTTCGGACTGTCTAAGCCATCCTATAAGTTATCATTGACTCAATTCTAAACTAAAAGGCCATATTTGCTTGAAGGATTTTGCATGATAGATGCATAATCCAAGCATTTTGATCTCTTGGTTAGTATAAAATTGGAGTCCATAATTGCTAAGTGACCCAGTATTATTATGATTAATCCTATTACGCATCCCATGTTAGTAGATGATTTGTAATCTTAAGATTAAAAACCTCAAATAAGTGTAAAGGATCAAAGACGAAATTATGATAAAAATTAGAAATTAATTATGTTATCTTATCAATTATCACAAGAAATAATTCTAAAAAACCAAATAACGAATTGTAATTCCAAGAAACAACATATCAAACTATATCAAACTAACAAGATAGCAATCATACTAAATCAAACTAACATACCAGACAATGAATTGCATAATTTCAAGAAACCAATCAATTATCACAAGAAAAAGTTCCAAAAAACCAACATATCAAACTATCAAATTAATAGTATTAAATCATTCTAAATCAAACTAACATATCAAATCTAACAATTAATCATACTAACATATCAAACTACCGTGCTAACAATTAATCATATAAATCATTCCAAACTAACATTCTAACTTAGCAAACTAACCAAAAATATAAAACTTTAAAAAAATAGGAAAAGAATAAATTACTGAATAAATAGTGCAACGGTAAAAAAGCAGGTGGCAGTTGGGGGCAGCGGTGAACTATGGTGGTGAGGGGGTGGAGGCACTTCAGGCGTGGAGAAGGAAAAAGATTGAAGAAAGAGAAAGAAATAGGAAGAAGGAGCGCGCGGATTTGATTTTATTTAGTTTTTGAATAGAAATTCCATCAAAAATCAACCTTATTTTTAAAAAAAAAATTATAAATTTCTAATGGATTTCCCATTGGAAATATCCCTTGGTAAAAATTTTCGATGGGCTCCCGATCAAATGTCTGTCAAATATAATTATGCATTTCGCGCCAAACCACCTTTAAATTTGTAGACAGTTTTCCATTGATTTACCATTGGATCTTCAAAGAGCTAATTTTTCTTTGTAAGTTCATTGAAAATCCGTCAAAAATTTCAAATGGATAGTTCTCCTCGAAAATTTCCATTGAAAAAAGAGTGTTTTTTTTTGGTAATGATATACTTTTTGATAACTGAATGTGTAAATGATACCTGCATTCGGTATCTTAAAGCACCCCTTCAAAATACAAAAATATCACAAAAACACCCCTTTAATTACATAAACATTGCAAAGACACATAGAGGCAGACTGGTTATTTAATAAACTAACTATTAAATTTATTTTTTTTTTTTAAGTTGAGCGTAAAATGATCCATTTACTACTTCCACTTGAGTTTTAACAAATTATTAGGTTGGAAAGATTGGTAATCGCGTAGATTAGAAAAAGAAATTTAGAAATTTCTTTATTCCGTAGGGAATACTTATGTGTAATTAACTCTAAACTTTTTATGGACATTTTTTGTTATTGTTTATTTGATGTTACATGGTAAAATGATAGGGAATATTATTACAATTTTGGAAAAAAGAAAAGAAAAGAGAGAAGTTTGTGATTTGATTATCTTTTAATTATAAAAAAGTGTCCATAAGTGATGTGTTACTTTAATACGGATTCTAATGTGATGACAGAACATAAACTTGTATCACAGCAACGAATTTCTTCCCATCTTTTACTTTTCCGTTCTTTACATCCTGTTGCTGTTGAAAAAGTTGAACAAAGTGACTAAAAATCTGGACCCAGAGGCAAGCCCCCCCTTTTAGAAACCCATAATTCAAAAACTTTAGTCCCTTTTCACAAATCCAATTGGAGAAACCAAAAGTCGTGGACCTTACGCCAAAAGAATCAATTCCCTCTTCTCAAAGCTAAATTTCATCCGCGTATCTCCCTCTCAAACTTGCCAAAAGACCCTTTTTCCCTAAACATGGCCTTGAGCAACAATGTGATAGGAGCCATTAATTTTGTCGCCATGCTCTTATCAATCCCAGTGATTGGTGCTGGAATCTGGCTTGCAACGGAACCAGACAACTCTTGCGTGAAAATCGTACAATGGCCAGTTATCATTCTTGGAGTTGTTATCCTGCTTGTGGGTCTTGCTGGATTCATTGGAGGTTTCTGGAGGATCCCATGGCTGTTGATTTTCTACCTCATTGCCATGCTTATTCTCACTGTACTTCTTGCGAGCTTAGTGGTTTTCATCTACATGGTCACCATTAAAGGATCGGGTCATATCGTCCCGAGTCGGGCATACCTGGAGTACAACCTTGATGACTTCTCCGGGTGGCTCCGAAGGAGGGTCCAGAGTTCGTACAAGTGGGATAGGATCAGGAGCTGTCTTAGCTCGTCGAGTATGTGTGGTGAGTTGAACCAGAGGTATCGCATGGCTCAGGATTTCTTCAATGCTCATATCAGTCCGCTCCAGGTTGTTATATTAATAGGTTTTGCCTTTCTTTGCTTTCAACTATTTATTGTCTTTATTATTTCTTGGGAGTGGACACGAGAAATTTAACAAAGAGGAACATAAGTATGAGATTTTGTTTTCTCGTTAAATAATTGTTGAAACTAAACAAGACGACAAATGCAGCAAATATGTCATGGTTAATTTGTTTAGATTTTTCTGTTCTTTTCTTTACACTATGATCTTTCAGAAATTTAATTATAGAAAGAATAAATCAAAACTTTAACCGAATATTGTTTGGTTATGATTTGGGTTGAGGAAGTGTTTGATTCAGCTAGGTTATATATTGTTCTGTTACTAATTTAAAATATAATATTTTAAAATTCCGAATGCATATTTTTAACTGAAGGCTTTCTTCTATTTTCCCTCTATTTGCTCTTAGTTTCTCAAATGATCAATTTTCAAATAATTCGTTTTTCCTTTAACATTCTCTTTTTCTAATTTAACTAAAGAACTCACATG